>RJWM01002038.1:92500-138325 GCA_004363535.1 Dasyprocta punctata | reverse complement strand
GGCAGGACCGCACCAACGCGACAAAGGAGACGCGGAGATCAGGCTGATGGCGCAGATCCGGTTTAATGTGGAAGTGCAGCAGGCTATATAGAGGGTGCGGGCCAATAGGGAGTGAGAGCCAATGAGGGGACAGTATCTAGGCAGACTTAGGTCCGTATAGTGGGTGTGGGCCAATAGGGAAAAAGGGGAGGGCGGTATCTGGGGAGAGGAGCAGAAACAGCAGTCTCGGAGGGGATGTTAGCTGATTGGTGGTAAGTTTGTGCAGACCAGTGGCAGGAATAGGCCACAGTGAACCAATAATGACATTGCAGCAGGAAAAGTATTGTTATATACAAGTGACAGAGGTTTCTAACCAGAAAGGCCAGGCTCTCAAAGAAAATGACACTTGAGCTGAGTCACAAAGTATTCTGTGGTATTAGCCTATCAGAGGATTCTAGACAGGACAAGACCAAGTGAGTCAATAGATCTGAACAATGAGAACAGGAAGCAAGAACCAAGAGATGAGACTGGGAAAGCTCAAATGGGTCCCTCAAACATAAAAACTGTGGTACGTACTATGGTTTGAATGTGCCCCCCAAAGCTTATGTTGAAATTTAATTGTGACTGTAACAGTATTAAAGAAGTGAGTCATGAGGAGATGATCAGATCATGATGGCAGAGTGGATTAATGTCATTATCCAAGGAATACGTTAATTATTAAAAGAGGGTTTTTGGCCCCCTTTTCTCGATCTCACACATGCTCACTTGTCCTTTCACTGTATCGTGACATAGCATGGAAGCCCTCACTGGCAATGTGTTCCTGGACTCCTCGGCCTCCAGAACTGTAAGCCAAATAAATTTTTACTGTTTACAAATTACCTAGTCCAGGACATTCTGTTAAGAGCTGCAGTAGACAGACGAAAACAATACATTAGGGATTGAATTGTGCCCCCCAAAAAGATACGTAGAAATCCTAATTCCTAGTTACTGTGACCTATATAGAAATAAAGTCTTTGCAGATGCAATCAATTAGAAGTCAATAGAGTGAGCTCTAATCCAATACAATTGGTCTCCTTAAAAGAAGAGGAAAGTGCCATGTGAAGACAGAGACACATAGGGGCAACATTATGGGACAGAGTAACCAACAAGAGAAGTACTTAAACCGCAACCCAAAGAGCTCCTGGTTAACCAGAAGCTAGGAAGGATATTCCTCAAGAGACTTTGGAGACAGAATGGCACTGACCACACCTTGATTTCAGACTTCTGGCTCCCATATCTGTGAGAGAATAGATTTCTGTGAAGCCTCCAAATTTATGTACTTAGTTACAGAAGCTCTATGAAAAAAAATACAGTGTGCAATGGCAAGAAAGATACATTCATATACATTTTTCTGACACATTCTGGCACCTCACATAATAATTTACCTAACATATTAGTCAATAACTATTTGGTTGATAAATTACTTATTTAATTTCCCCTTCCAGGTCGTCTTGTCAAAATCGCTCTTGTTCAACTATTCTAAGATGAAAACATTGTACAGACTGAAATATTGTCAATAGGTAAAAACCTTATATTCTGTAGTAGTCAACACTCAATGAAGTCCAGCAATCACTGTTGGTCCCGATTGAAATAAATTTTGTCTAATTCTTCAAATCTTCCAGAGGAATTGCTTTTGCATCTATTAGTCCCCAGCACCTTAAATTTCTTCAAATTTTCTGTTTGAGATTTGTGTTGTGTTCTTGGTGGTGGTGGTGGTGGTGGTGCTAGTGTTGATGGTGGTAGTAGCAGTAGGGGCAGTTTGTGTCTCTTGTGTATAAATATAAGTATGTGTTCCACACTATTAGAATAAATTAATATTGCAAATCTGAATGAGTACTGATTAATGGCTCAAATTACTGGCTGATTTTATTTCCTTCACATACAGCCAAGTTAGAAAATTTAAGTAAATATATAAAAAATTATAATTACCTGTATAATTGTATAATATAGTTATACAAATATGATATTTTAGTACTGTCCTTCTATGCAAGGTAAGTTTGTTTGAACACCAAGAATGTTCTAGTTGTCTGTTATATTTAGCCAATCATCCCAAACTCAGTGGCTAAAAACAATCATCATTTATTTTTCTCATAAATCTGCAATTTGGTTAGAAGCTCAATGAAGAAACCAACATACCATAAGGCATCAGTCAGAGAGACTCCAAGGCTAGGGGACGAGGATCCGTTGAAGTCTCGCTCACTCACATGTCCTGTTGTCATAGTGGCTGCTGGCTTGACCTCTGTTGAGGTCCCTCTATGTGACTGCTTGGCTTCCTCACAGCATAGGAACTAGGTTCTAAGACCAAGTGTCCCCAGATAGAGGCATAATGCCTTTTCAGACAAAGAATAGGAATTCAACCAATATCACTTCCACTATACTCCACTGGTCAACTCATGACTAAGGAAAATCCAGCTCAAAGAAGAAAGACAAAGAGCCCAAAGAGTGGAAAGACTGTCCAAGAAATTTTTAGACATGTTTTAAAACACATCACATAAGGTTTTAATAGGATAAAGGGTACTGGGAAAATTGGGCAAGACACATACATTAAGTCCCCCCAGTAGTTAGTAATGCCCTCCACCAACTCTCCACTTACACTTTATAAAACGGCAAATAGGGTTTGGACCATCTAAAAGTGATGGCAAACCTTTTAGAGACAAGAGCCCAAACTGCAACCCAAAACCCATTTATTTATCTCAAAGCACCAACATTGCAATTAAACCTCAATGCTGAGGTTTTAGTTTAGAATAAACAACTCATACATTAACAACTTTTATCTTAAAAGAAATTAAACCTGAATACTGAGATTTTAGTCTGGAAAAAACAATTCAAACATTAATATCTTTTGTCTTAAAAGAAAAACAAATAACATGCATGTGATAGGTTTGCCACCACTGATCTATAAGATAAAGATGACAACTCTACCTCATTAATTCCACAAATGGCATGAAATTTATCTGTTTTACTCATGTATTCCTAGACTTAAAACTGAAACATAACCAGTCCTTAAAAATAAGTTCTCAAGGTTATGAAAATTATAATGTTTAAACAAAATTAGATATAAAAAGCTGTCACCATGGTGGCTAGTTCATAATAGGTACCCAACAAACATTACTTCCTTTACCTCCTACTTTGTAAATCAAAATTTGCTTTCCAATTACTTCTACCAATTACCTCTGAGTTTAAAATCAGTTATAGTCTTTGAGTCAACATACAAGAAATACATTCCATTTCTGCTTAAAAACACACCAAATATCTAAGGATAATTACCAGGCTCTGTGCAATTTTGTGTATTCCAAACAAAGTTAAATCATAAAAAGAAAATACAGATGAGGACAAAAATATATGTGTGTGCTATATATATTAATGACAGAATAAAAGACTTTTAGAAGCATTTGAATTATGGACATTATAGAAAAAAATCTGTATCCACTGTGGACTTGCTCTAAAAATTTTGATTTAAGTTAGTTTTTATTTTTTTATTCAACATAATTATATAATTAGTTATCTTTGGTATTTAACCACCTACAGAGATCCAAGTATCAATATTTTTATATTATGAATACTTAGAAAGACTTATGAAAAACAATAACAAAACATGTTTTTCAACTTTACCCTAAGAAGTCCTAGTACATGCTGTCTAACTACCACTGATATGTCACAAACTCCAAATATCCTGTATTTTATAAAGCATGAAATAATTTTTATTTATATTTCTTTCAAGTTTTATGGACATAGAGTCTAATAATCTCTTTTTTTAAATGGAGAACCAGCATGATTTTGTAAACAATACAAATGTTCTGATTGAATGTTGTTCTTTAATTTCACTGTAAAACATTACTATGCTAGCGAGCACAGGCCAGTAAAAACAGCCAGACACATTCCTGGGCACCTGCCACCAGTGCAGCCACACAGTGTGACCACACAGTCCAGGAGAAGCAGCCCTGCCACCACGCACCCATAGCCATCAGGGAAGCCTCAGTGTAGCCGCACAGGTCTGGAGAGGCCCATCACATGTCCCACTCCATTCCTGGGAACCTAGGTTCAGAGAAACCCAGGTGCCTGGCCCATTCCCCTACACTGCAGAGGGGCAATTAACACAGGAAGTGCATGGGACCCACAACTGGCTTGTCCAGAGAAACTCACGAAAATGTCAAAATGAAGGAGCAAAAGGCAATCCAGACCTCCAGCCCACAAAGAACAAGTCTGGAGGACAAAGACATGGAAGAAATTGGAAATCACATACCTGAAATTTCAATTTTAAGCAACTGAAGTAAGGAAACAACTTCACGAAATTGTAAAAGTAATCATACCAGAAATAATATCTCAGGTAAAAGAAGAAATACAAACATAATGAAAGAATTACTGAGCTTATCTAAAGAAGACATAGATAAAAAAGAGAAGCATAGGAAAATGATGGAAACCATGAATGAACAACCAGCTTGTTGGGAGGAACCCAGGAGAATGTCAAGATAAAGGAACAAAAGGCAATCTCAGACTCCAGCCTACACAGAACAAGTCTGGCAGATACAGTCATGGAAGAAAACAGAAGTCACACACCTGAAACCTCCAAGAGGATAGCAAACAAAGTAAAGAAACAACTTCATGAGGCTGTAAAAGTAATCAAGTCAGAAATAATGTCTCAGGTAAAAGAAGAAATCACAAACATAATGAAAGAATTGCTCAGCATATCTAAAGAAGACAGATTAAAAAAGAAGAGCACAGGAAAATGATGGAAACCTTGAGTGAACAGTATAGAAAGGAATTACAACGTAGAAACAGATTCAAAAAGATATCCAAAAAATTAAAAAGTCAGTTGAAAGCTGGTAAAACCACTTGAAGGAGACTGAAGATAGACTTTCAGACCTTGAAGACAGGATTGCAGCTAAAGAGTGTGAAAGGAAAGATCTTTTAAAAATAACAAGGAACCAGGAAATAACAATTCAATAGCTGCAAGACTATGCAAAGAGAAATAGTTTAAGAGTGATAAATATCAATGAAGAAGCAGGGACCAACACAAATGAAATAAAAAGGCTATTCACAGAAGTAAAACAGAAAACTTCCCAAACATGGGGAAAAGATCTGGTATACAGATAACTGAGGCATATAGGACTCCAATTAGCCATAACCAAAGTAAATCTACATCCAGACATATAATAATCAATATCCCAGAAATTCAGCAGAAGAACAGAATAGTAAAAGCTGTTACAGAAAAGAAACAGATCACCTATAAAGGAAAACCAATCAGAATCATGGCAGACTTGTCAGCACAGACCATCAAGTCAAGAAGAGTTTGGAGTGAAGTGTTTCAAAGCCTGAAAGAAAACAACTTCCAACCCAGATTGATGTATCTTGCAAACTATCTTTCAAAATTGATGGAAAAATAAGATACCTCCATGATAAAGAACAACTGAAGGAATTCATGACCACCAAACCAACCCTACAGAGAGTGCCAAAGGATATTTTAGCGAGAGATAGAGATGACCATGGTTCCAGGAATAGCAGCAGAGTAGGATCGCCAAACAGGACAGGCAATTGAATGAAGGGGAAAAGTGGAGGGCCAGCAGCAGGAGGATAGCATGGCAGAGACAAACTGCCATGCTGGTTGTAACCATTAATGTAGGTGGCCTCAATTCAGCAACAAAAAGAAACACAGGGAGAGTGGATCAAGAAACAAGATCCATCAATATGCTGTATGTAAGAAACACATTTAACTCTAAAGGAAATTCATAGACTGAAAGTTAAAGGAGAGAAAACAATGTTCCAGAAAAAGTAGGGATAGCTTGCCCATCAACCATAGAATGGATAAGAAAGACATGATATTTTTATACAATGGAAAACTACTCAGCTATAAAGAAGAATAATTTTGAGGCTCTTAAAGGTACATGGATGCAACTTGAGATCACACTCATGGGTAAAATGGTTCACACTCACATGGGTAAACATTGTGTTGTCACTGTAACATAAAAAATTAAAGAAGTTAGTAGGATCCAAAATGTACAATAGATATTGTGAAAGTGATAGGGGAGGAAACATCTAATAAGGGAAGGTGATAGCTATTGTTGATTTCCTATTATCTTGAACTCCTGTATTGTTTTCATTGTTTTGTTTGGTTTGTTTTTATTCTGTCGTTTTGTTTGATTTTATTATGTCTGATGGTATAGACAGCTATTTTGAAGAAAACAAGAGGCATTATGGTAGCCATTGTTGATTTCCTATTATCTCATTTTGAAGTCCTATGTCACTTCCATTGTTCTGTTCTGATTGGTTTTATTCTGTGTTATTTTGTTTGGTTTTATTCTCTTTAAAATAAAAAATTATTGTGCTATCATTTGCAGTGTTTCATCACTGTACAGCCAGCACTGATATAATGGAAAATATGAATGTGATTTTTGTTCATTCACTGAGTATTTCCAACTCAACAAGGGAGATTTTGCCTTCTTGATCTTGATACCATTTAGTTTTTAGTTTGCTTCTTTTTTTTACTTTCAGTTTTTGTCTGGTTTTTGTTTTATAGATGATAAAGAATCTTGCAAAAATGAATTTTGCTACAGTATAGTTTTTTTCTTTATGAAATCTACACATTGAATACCACAACTTCTAAATCAGCCACTGTGGATATCTTCTATTTGTATTCTGAAAGCTCAAATATTTGGAAGAAAAAAAAATCTAGAAAGAATGGCATGAGTCAAAGGGATTCTATCATAGTCAACATTTTATCTTGGATTTTCATACTTTGAGAAAGAGGACTTCCTCGCCATACTGTCAGGCATGTCCAGCCTGAGGCTGCAAGCCACTTGCCATCTTATTTTTAAATGATATAATTAAAAGACACATTTAAAAAGGAAGTTTTGTCACTTAGATAGATTAACTATAGTATATGTTTTATGTGGCCAAAGACAATTCCCCCTCACTCAGATGAAGCCTAGGCAAGCCAAAAGGTTGCACGTGCCATTTCATTCAAGGTGTTCCAAGGTCATTCTCTGACCAGCTCACTCTGTCACCACCTGATAATTCAGCATCATGACACCTTCAGCTCTTGTGCTCACTTCTCTCTTATCCAGCCTAAAATACAGAGGCACTCTCTGGAACACTCTTCTGAATGACCCTCAACACACTTGCCCCACCCTCTTTTCTCTTAGTGACTTGTCAAAACCTTAACCCTAGTTAAACCCTGCTCTTCTTGCTAACTGATTGATCCTACTTTAAATTTATGATCATTAACTCCAGGGGGCCCTCTATGCTACCTACTAACCATAATACATATCTTAATCAAATAATTATTCTAGTCTCCTAAACAACTGCATCATAATCTCTCTTCAATCTTCCAACCCCTTGTTCCTTATCATCACTCTCAATGAATGTTAGTTCCTATTTTGATGAAAGAGCCTCTGTGATTATTTTAAAACAATGATGATAACAACAAAAAACAGATAGTGTTATTGGTCTGCTTAAAACCCTCCCATGGCTGTCTTTCTGTCTCATAGTAAAAGACAAAGTCCATGTAATGCCCTGCATGATTTGCCCCCATAACACTTCAGAGCTCATCTCCTCTGCTCACCCACCGACTACTACTAAAGCCTTACTGGCCTCTTTGTGGTTCTATTAAAAACATCAAGTACTTTCCTACCTCTGGGACTTTATGTTTGCTGTTTCCTATGCCTAGAGCACTCTTCCCTCAGATATATTTACATGGCTTATTCCTCTGCCTTCTTTGTCTTTGTTCAAAAATCACCTTGTAATTAAAGTCTTCTCTGACCATTTTGTTTAAATTTGAATTCCCTCTTTGTCCCTTATATTTCCTCTTCTCCTTTCCTGGTTTAATTTTCTCCATAGCACTTATCACCATCTGAATACTGTATGGTTTATTTATTTGCTTTATTGTATATTTCCACCCGCTAGAGCTTATGGACCAGGATAGTGGCCTCTTTGTTCCACTATTTTACAGGTGATTTTCTGTCCTTCTTTTAGTGTTTGTTAGACTCTAGCACCTAGACCAATACCCGATACATAGTGGTTGCTTAATAAATATTTGTTGAAGGAATGAGTGAGTGAATGAATGAATGGAGCACCTCTGTGAAAGGAGGTCAGTCTAAAGCCTGCCTATTGGCCTGCTGGTTTAAGTCATTATTCCCTCAGCAATCATTAACAAGCATTACATCCAAATTTATATCTAGTCGGCAAAAAAGAGAAGTTAACAAAATTACAAAAGTGATCCTACCCTGCCAGGGTGGAGCAGCTGTGGCCAGTGCTGTGCCCAGCAGCGGCGTCTGCGGGCCATGTGCGTCTTGACCCAGAGCAGAGGAGCTTCCGTAGCCCTCTCTGGACATGCAACTTACAAGGAATAGTTTGCTTTTCCTCTTTTTAAAAAATTTTAAGACTCACAGTAAGCCTTGAAATTTGTATAAATCTCATTTACACTAAGCAGTGTTACATCAGCATAAAAGCACAAAAAGCAACCACAGGTGCCCTCATATTTATCAGTTAATGGTATCTCAAAGCAATGCTATGATAGATGATAGAAAGATAGATACTATATTTTATCAATATGAAAATATAACCAAACTTTATGGCACTGTAAATCATCCAAAGTCATTTCTCAAGTATATAAATATATACATATATATACATATACATATATATGATAGAATCAACTTGTGTATATGTATATCATTAATGCATGACAATTTGAGGTGTGGGGTTAGAGATTTAAATGAAGCGGTTTAGTGGTTTAGGGTATTTTTTGAAGGAAAAAAAGTAAGATAAATTTTCCCCTTGTAGACTTTATTAGGTAATAGGAATGTCACAACGTTACTTGCTTTATAAATCATGTTTTAGTTTCCCTAGAAAAGCATGGAAAAAAACTCCACAAATTTGAACCATTAAAATGAAATCTGTCTCTGAATATTTGAAAAGAGTTACAGTAAAAAATACTAGTTTGATATTAAGTCAATAAAATTAATCATTCATGATCCTCACAGAGGAAAATGGGGAAGGAGGTGGAATTGGCAAACACTACAAATTTAAAGCTGCTATGAGGGAAAGGACTTGGGGGATTACTATTAATTCACCATCGTTACATTCAAGTACAAGCTTTTCTTTGTTATTCGGCTCGTGGTATCCTTTTTTTATCATCAAATTAACTAAGAAATAGTCATTGGAATTTTTATTTGGATTTATTAGCTGCATACACTAGCTAGAAAGTCTATAGCAGTTTTTAGAAAAATCCGTAACTCTTATGTCAACTACATTGACAGAGCCATCTTGTTTTTTGTAAAGCTGCTGGGCTGCAGTTGATAAGCACAGAAGTGAAAAACAGCAAGTTTATCGTGCTTTCTACACTAACAGTGTCTATTGATTCTAGAGTATGCAGGGCTACAAGGGGTGGGGAAGGCAGAGTGCTTCTCTGGGAAAGGCAGCTTTCTGCCTTCAATAGCATTTGCAGATGAAGCCTGTGTATTCAGCTAACATCTCCCATTATTCCATTTTGTGAGTGTCTATTCTCCTCAAAGACCCTTTTCAAGCTGTTCTGGGAGTTTCCTAGTTCTTCTAGTGGGATATAAGTCCCTTGAGTTTAGTTTATTACTGAGTCACTTTTTTGGAGGGAGTATCAGAAATCGAACTCAGTACCTTGCCCTTGGCAGGCAGGTGCTGTGCTGCTGAGCTATATTCCCAGCCCCTGAGTCACTTTTATAATCCTCACAAAACCAGTTTCATTAAAGGCATGGATTTGCTGTATATGTTCCCTATTAAACAACAAGCCCTTGAAAAATAGAAAACCCAGTCTGATTAATCTTTTATTCCTTAGCACAGTCCCTTAATCCTAGTTAACACAATAAATAAATGGTGACTTGATGTTGAAATGAATGACTGAATAAAAAAGGGATGAATATCAACTATTTCACAACCTTTTAATAACAGACCTCAGGGAATACTTTTCATACAACAGAACAATTTTGCTACCCAGGTCCTCGTATTCTCACTGCCTCCTTCAGAAATAGGGATATCAGAGATGCCCGTGCTTCAGTAACTTCAGGAGTGTGTTCTTCTTGGCAGACTTTACAGTGAAGTTTGGTAGCCACATCCTAGAGCTAGTACATCAAACTGAGAGGAAAATCAAATTCTCTGACATTTTAATAATTTTATTTTTAGCAAAAACTCTCTTGGCCACTAGATGGCACTTATATTAGCCATGTCACCAGTGGGAAGGGACCTGGGTCCAAGACTCTTTATTTTAAGTAAGCAGCTTGAAATTTTGAAAACATCTGTTTAAAAATTAAATAAATAAATAAATAAATAAAAGATCCTCCCCAGCAAACTTATGAATGCTAATAAAAATTTTGTTAGACCTATAGTACTATAATTTACTAATGCTATATAGTCTTACACAACACTGAACCACATAGATTATAACGTATTATGATATGCCATGTTGAGCTTTGTTACAATATTTTATAAACAGTAGTTCTAGAAACCTGTGAAAAATAAATGTAGGGCTGGGCACATGCTTTTAATCTCAGCACTCAGGAGGCTGAGGCAGGAGGATTGGCACAAGTTCGAGGCCAACCTGGACTACAAAGTGAATTCAAGGCCACCCTGAACTGAATAGAGAAACCCTGTCTCAAAAATACAAAAACATAAATAAAAAATAAATGTAGACTCCAAATTCTCTAGATCTACAGACTCCAAATATTTGCATAAATCCCAGGAACATACATTTTAACAAACTCCTAAGAAATTTCTTTCAGAATATTTTCCATAGAATATAGTATCACTTAAAACCATGTTCCTGCAAAAAGAAAATTCATAATTTTTGCTAATGATTCCAAAAATGCCTTCCTCAACAACAATACACCTTCTTATTATGTTGAAAGATTTGCCCCATCCCTACTTACGCTCTAAGCTCCCAGTGATGATGGTTTGTCACCTAAGAGTGAAACTTCCCACACAGCTTGACTGACAATAAGGAAAGTTAAGGAAGAGGAGTGGGGTCTCCAGAAGTTTGGATAAAGGGGTAAGAGATGTTGGTGGACCAGGACCTCCTTGGGAATGCTTATTTCCCAACTGGGCATTTCTCTCAGGTCAGTACTACTCCATCCTGTCTATTTCTCTGTCACCTGCTACTGACTTGGAGGACAATTTTTCTCCTCAACAGTACTAAGCATAAAACGGTTCCCAAACTCCCAGTGTCTGCACTCCTTTTCCCCAAGTCAGTATCCAGTGCCTGATTTCCTTATTGTCAGTAGCCAAAATAGAATCTTCCCTCTTCATGGCTTCATTCACTGTAGGTAGCATTACCAGATAAAATATAGAACACTCAATTTCAAAAATAATTTTTTCCAATATACTATTGTCACCACAGAGTCTGAGGAGGTTCCTCAAAGAAGATGGGAAACCTCAACACGCTCCACCCATGGAGTAAGTTCGCTGACTCCTGTCACTGAAAAAGAATTTTCAGAACTCATCAGCAGGAGACAGAGAAAAGATTTATTTAGGGGGGGGAAAAGTACACACAGAAAGGAGTACAGGCAGTCAGAGAGTGGAGCGAGATGCAATACGGTCAGGGGCTGGGGTTGTTTTCCAGATGGGTGATCTAGGATATGTATTGCTAGTGTCTGTCAAGTTAACCATCTGGCTGGCTATGTTAGAATATGAGCCATTTACATATGTTTAAAACTGAGTTATGCTGGCCCACTAATGTTGCTACTTCCTTGAGGATGAACATTTGTAGGAGGAAGGGCAATTTATAGGTGAAGAGATAGCCCCACAGCCCAATTTGTAGATTGTGTCTGTAAGATCCTTAGGAATAGGCTGGGGGGGCGGGGGGCAGTGTCCTGGAAGGAAAAAATGCACAAGTAGCTTTTGTGTCTTGAATCTGCAGTTTTCCTCAAAAAATACAATTTTAAAATTGTGCTTTTGTCTTCTTTTGACCCATCTCTATGTTTTCTATCCTACCTCTCAATATAGCCCAAATACTGCAAAAGTTATATCCAGAAAAGTTTATTATTTGTCTGAAATTCAAATATTTGAATATTACTGGACATCTTATATTTTTCTAACTGTAGGGAGAGAAGAAAGTATGCAGAAGTGATCAGGTATTAGCAGGGATTAAAATCAACCTCAACCTGCCAGATCTCATAGGTAGATTTAAAAAATTCACTTTCTAAAATTAAATCTTGGTCTAAGACAGTCCCATATATATGAGTTATCCATGTCTTTTATCACATATTGACCATTGGTTTTCAGTTCCCCAAAATAGACTATTTTTAGTGAAATTTGGAACACTAGACTATAACTTTCATTCCTTACTCTACTTCAACCCACTGTGAGACTTTTCGTAAATTATTCTCCTTTCCTTTTTATACTCCTCATTCATAAAATAGGACTGCTTGCCAATAACCTTAAGATTTTAAAAAATATATACCATAATCATGTCTCTAAAAGTTGAGATTCTATGAAATAAAATCACTAGATATAACTGCAAAATGTGATTACCCTGAAAGTTTTCCCTGTTGCAGTATTGGTAGAGTACACATTTCAAACATAAATATTAAAAAGGATCGTTCTTATCATTAACATTAATAAATATTTATTGAGGTGCCTATCGGGTATTTTGCAATGCACTAGTCAGCAGTCTTACATCAATATTGAAATAGATTCACGTTGCAAAGAAATATATAACCTAAATTAGAGTGTCAGAAATTGGAGACTGGCCAGGTTCTCCTGTAGGAAAAAATAATTCAAACACAGAAAGACTGACTGGCTACTTGAGAACTGGACATAAATCTCAATGGCTGAGCTGAACCAGTTCCTCCACTGCCAATCCTACAAGCATCACTTTCAGGTTTCTTCTACAAAAAGATACAGCCATAATTTGCAAGAGACCTGAAGCAATCCCTTCTTGGAGTCTAGGACTTCCTCCTCTGAAGTTCATGAACCACATCAGCTCTTCATTACCATCCTCTAAACTTGGTGGCCGCGACAAATCTCAATTTTCAACAAACCTCAAGTGCTCCCACTGAGTATACTCTCTTTAGAATTCTAGACTTGGCTTCTTAGATTAAGAATTCTTTTAGCCAATTTGTAGAGATTTAGTCAAGACAAGAAATAACAAGTTGCAGAGTAATTATGCCAAGAACTCTGTGTCAATGACTCAACACTTCATTCAACCTTTGATTCACCCTGGGACTTGCAAAGGTGACTTCACTTCTCTGGAACTCTTTCTCTCATCTAGAAAATGGAAAGATGAATACTAACCCGCTTTGATCCGAAGCTTGTTACATAGGGGGAAAGACGTCTGTAAAGATCTTTGGAAAATACAAAGAGCTATAGAAGTATCCAATAATAAAGGCTTTGTCTGAGCAAGACAGGAATGACCACCTTTTTGCTTTCACCTTCTGTTGAACCACCTTCCTCTTTAGGCTACAAAAGAAGGAATCCTCTATCTCCTCCCTAAGGAAGCTTTATTTTTTAATAAAAATTTAAATGCCTTTTACAGTCATTGTTTCAAGTTTTCCTGGAATTGTTTCCCTTGCATTAATGAGGAATTAATGGGGATAATGAGGGATTCAGAAGATCCACCTACTGATGAAATCATTCACAGGCTGGCCAATCCCCAACAGGGATGAATCCAATCTATGAGCAACTGAAGAAATCTGTCTCATTCTGCACAAGCAGAAAGGTCCCGTCCTATTTTACTACACGCTTATGGTTCTCTATCCTTTCACAATGAGAAGATCTTTCCCAAGGAATTTGCATTGAGAATTGGTTGAATTCCTTATTATCTTGGGAGTTTCTCTTTCTCTGATTTTTTTTTCTGAAAATAGTTCATTTCCGTCTATCTTATAGTTTACAAAGTATTTCTGTATGTTTTAGCACATGTACAACCAAAGCATATGGGAAGAGATACTATATTAACACATTCACACACATATGAATCTGTCTACTCACGTGATGAATGCACACTTTTAGGACCAGGTGATTAAAACACACACACACACACACATAATTGTTCTTCTTCAAATTTTATACTCGATCCAGTTTGTATTGTGATGGCAAAGAGAAGAGAAATAGTGAAACCAAGATACTTTCAATGTCTTATTTCATCCCTCCCAAAGCAAACTAGAAACATAAAATATAAAAATAGGATAACAGTTTTAATTCAAAAGAAAAATATTGCCTTACTCCTCATTACCAATCCGTAAATACTAGAGGAATGCTTGACAGTGACTTTTATTATTTTTCATGTGTACCCGAAAAAGAGATTTTTAAAAACACTACAAAAGAACCTCTAACAATACATCCTACTAAAAGAAATGTAAAATTGCTGGAGAGTTCCCACATACATTATTTAACCTCACAACAACCCTGCAAGGTAAAGGTAGGCAGAGCAGTTATTAATATCCCCACTTTTCCAATGAGTAAAAGGAAACTCAGAGGAGTCTAAAGACATTCCCTTGTCTGCTTAGTGGTTGCTGGTACAGCTAAAAGTCAAACCCAGGTCTGGCCTTTCTGTACTACATAGTGCTGCTTGCCTTAGTTACTCTATAAAAGTAAAAACCAGGACTGGAAAGTAGACAGAGGCCAGGTTATGGAAGGTCTTGAATGCCAGGAAATGCAGAATCATGCCAGGGAGGTAGTTGTTTCAATCTATGAACAACTGAGTAAGTTTTTTTAGTTAGTGCTTAAATCAGAGCAAATCAGACTAATCTGGCAAAGATAAGCATTGAGGAAAAGATAGTGTATCACCTTGGAGTTATAAGGAGTTTTTAAAAACCACACAGCACAGTAATTCAAGATGGAAAAGTTTCATATAAAAATTATTGATTATAAGAAAGTAACTATAAAGACGTAAGAATACTCTAAAAGAAACAGTCTATGTTTGATGGAGGTACACAAGGAAGAAAAAATTTGGAAGGAGGGCCTTCTCTCCAAGACAGGAATAAAGACCTTATTGGAGAAGATGTGGTTGCAGCCCACTGGACAGTGGGGACATATATTTGCTGGGTTGCCTGAGCCAGAGCTGGTACACAGTCACCAGATATCAAGAGATAACACTCCCGGGAGCTGGAAAGCCAAAGCTGACAGGTGGACACAGAGACAGAGCTGGGACACTACTGCTGGTATTGACAGCAGGAAGCAATCTTTTATAGTGCAGCAAACCCAAGGGTGAAGGGCAGATGCACAGAAAAAACCAGATTGCCCCTGCCAGCATGAGGTCTAGAATGTGCCAATGTCCACGTTAGGAGAATTGCAGTAAAGCAACCACTAGGGTCTAGGTCAGGCCAACAAGATCAACAAGGGACTGTGCATTCTGGGGGCCATCTGAGGCAGAGCACAAGTGAATCCCCTAAAACACACACACACAGCAGTGTCAGACCCTGCAACAGAGGCAAGGAGGAGCAAAATGTAGCACACAGGAACTAGGAAAAGAAGACCTTGTCTACCTGAAATATCCCTCCACTGATCTCCACAGACAAGTCTTACCAATGTCACTGCGGCAGACAAATGTCTAACACATCAAACCCACAATGCTGGATCAGGTATTAAAAAGTGCATTTGGCCAGGTGCAGTGGCACATGCCTTAGCTACGTGGGAGGTTAAGGCAGGAGGATCACAAGTTTGAGCAAAACCTTGTCTGAAAAAAAAATGTAAAGAAGAGGTAGGGATGTAGCTCAGTGCTCCCTGGGTTAAATCCCCAGTAGCCCGCCATCACCCGCCCAAACACACAGTACATATGAAACTGGAAGACAGTTGATAATGGGCACAGATAGAATGGAGCTCTTCCTTTCCACCTGAACCAGACAAATGACAAAATAAATTGCCACTGTTTGGAACTATAATTCAGCAAGTATCTATAGCCAATCCCAAGGACATTATATGAGTTTATACAACCATGATCTGTAGTTAGTTCCTTTAAAACATTCTCCTTTTGTATCTTTAATGATAACTCTAATTTAAGATTCTGGCTCTTCAAAAGTTTTCTACATCTTCCTTCAGAGTGGGCAGATAGGAAAAGGAACCAACAAAAAGAAAAGGAAGAAATGGAATCTGGAAAAGTAGTGACTTTTTTCCAGCATTCTGTCATGAGCCACTAAAGCTGATCAACATAACAAGATCACTTTGAAAATAATTGGAACTTCAGCTTAAAGAAAAGAAAAAAAACTCTCAGTGACTGATCCTCTTACCTGCTTGGCAAACACTTTTTACTTAAAGTAGAAGGATCAAAAACCTTTTCCCATTGATCTCTTTAAGCTTAGTCACACTCATTTCAGAAATGAAAGCAACCAAAGGGAAAAGGGGAATTAAGGTACATAGTATTTATTAAGCAAGCATTACAAAAAAACATGTTCTTACTCAGAGGTTTGTAAATAAGAAGCTATCTGGTATAAGCTTCTCCACCCATAATGTATATAAACAGACTTCTAATAGCTCTTTAATGTTCAGTGTTCTAAAAGTGTCTCTTGGGGGAGGAAAATTCAAAGGGAAAAGAACAAAACACAATGTTAGGAAATCATGAGTTCTTCCACCTACATAGGAAACACTCCCTTTCCCACAAGCCACCAAACTATTAACATTATTTTCCTTTTAAAGTGATTCATCTTTACTGTAAGAACACCTCCCAAACTTTCATACCACATTCTAATCAAGAATTTTAACATCATCTTATTTTTCAGTGATGCAATTCTGTTTGATACTTTTGACTACACATTCCTTCTAGTGGATTCCATAATACAATATGTTCTCCAAGTTTTCATCCTACTTCACACTTAAACACTAGATTTTTCTCAGAGTTCTTCTGTCAGTCTCCTTTATCTTCACCCTACTCATCCATCTCCTCAGTCATAAATTCTATGGTTTTAATTACTTCTTATATTCTAATGATATAAATACATTCTGCAAGCCACATCTGTCTTCTAAACAACAGATCTATATAGCCACTGACTCTAAACACAATGTGAATGCCTCCCAGTCACCTTAAAAATAGAATGCACAAAAGTAATTAATTTGCTCCGAAACTTGTCCTTACTCCTTTATTCTTTATCTTAGAGAATGGCAGAATCATTCGCCAAGTCACGAAGCTAGAAACCTAGGAACCATTCTTGATTCCTCCTTGTCCCTCAACTCCTGCAGGAAACTCTAATTCCTCAATATTTCTGAACTCCATTCACTCACCTTTCACCACCGCTCCCGCAAGACTCTTCATGGCTCTGTCACGCGATGCCCTCTTTAGGTAGGTCTTTCCATTCACAGCCAAAAACATACAGCAGAAGTCAGTACAGCAGAAGTCACTCCATGGTAGCAGTAACTGCGATGTAGTAGCTACTAGTAACTCTATGGTAAGAAAGAAAGGCTTAACACCCTCCTCATATTCACAGGATAAAGTCAGACTTAATACAGAAAGTTCTTTATCTTGTCCAGTGTACCTCTCCTCATCAATTTTCCTTCATCTTGCTTTACCAACACCTCCTAAGTCTCTTCTCTTCCCTCTGTTCTTCTGTGTATGCTGCTGACTCTGCAGGAGCCTTTTTCTTTCAACCAAGCCCTGTGCACTTGATCTACTCTTACCCCTGCTAAGATTAAATGGGTTCTTCCAGGGAGAAACTCCTCAGATCCCTGACTTTTGAGGTGAGCCTATATTGTGGTTCCAGAGCATTCTGTATTTCTCCTAGTTAAGCAGGTATCACACATAATTTTTCTTTACTTTTAAAAAAATCAGCTTTAAGGTCTTATTAGCATACAATAAAAGCCTCCAATTTAAGTATAAAATACAATACATTTTGAAAAATGTATTAGTTGTGTAACAACCACCACAATCAAGACACTTCTGGTGGCTCCCAAAGTCTGTTGTGCTTCTTCCTAATCAATCTCTCCTCACATGCCTGCTTTCAGATTAATCACTGACTTGCTCTCTATACCTACAGATTTATCTTTTCCAAAATATTACATAAATGGTATCATACAAAACATAGGTAGTCACTTGAGGGTGAATTCTTTCATGTAGCACAATGCTTTTGAAATTTACCAATGTTGCTGCATGTAACCATAATTCTTTTTTATTGTCGTCCAGCACTAAAAAGAAATGGCAGGAAAAATGAATCTAAGGGCTGGTACCAGGTTTGTACAGTATATATTTTAAAGTTCCATGAGTGATTCCTACTCAGGGTTAAGAACCACTGAGGAAGGAGATGGAAGAGACCAAGAAAGTAGACAAGTATCATTAAAAGCACAGATCTAGTCTAAAGATCTGTGAAGTCCTGGTGCAGAAATTCTAGCTTTGTAGAGTTCTGTCTTTGGAGAGACATAGTTGTCTGGTTGCTGCTTTCGCATGAGGCTTAGCTTTTCTTATACTTCCATGAGCCCTGCCCACTGAGAAAATTCCTGTTTTGCTTGCCTTCCTCCACATTATGGTAATTTGAAAGTTTCTGTTGTTTAGAAAAGGAAGAAAGGAGAGAGAGAGACAGAGAGAGGGAGAAACAGAAAGGGAGAGAGAGAGAAGAGAAAGAAAGAAAGAGAAAACAGAATTAACCGCATGCCCTGCAGTCAGATCTCTTCTTTCCCTAGTTGAAAGGGAGATGAGTGTCAACACACCCATCCCATGCCAAGCTTTCTAGACTATTTCCCTTGACACTGGCTGGAGACCAGTAACAACTTAAAGCAGTACCAACTAGGATACATAAGACACTACCATCTGCATTTGAGCACGAGTCTCTCACTGCCCATAATTTGAGTCACTGCCCATAAATCCTTAATTCTATTTCTTTACACACCAGAGCAGACCCCTCACACAGATTGGACCTGAGTCAGTCACTTCTCTTTGGATACTGTATTTTGACTGTCAGCCACTAGCCTTGATGTTTTTAGGCTCTGGCTATGTCTAAGCCCACTCTATCCCCACCCCCATCCCTCAGCAAATATCTCCCTCCAAGTTATTAATTCAACAAATATTCGTTGATTGCCTAATATGTTCCAGACATAGTAATCAGAAGGAAAATAACAGCCTATACTCTCATGGTTTTAACTAGAAAGACAAAAAGAGGGTGGAAAAAAGAAAACAAAATAATTTTAAATTGTGATACTTTATTTTTTAAAATAAAAGAGAAAAAGAAATAAACATAGTGAAATTAACTCTGGACAGGGTGAGTAAGAGAAACATTATGGAAGAAATGACATTTTAGAAGGAGATAAAAAGGGTTAAAAAAAAAAGGAACTGTATCAGGAATTGGAAATCTATAGACCCTCAAGTGGGAAAAATATGGCTGTATTGCATGACTGAATGAGCTCCCAATTGAGAGTTTTAGGGTAACATCAATTTGTCCAACAAATTCAATCTTGGATCTGTTTGTTGGTTTGTTGTTTGTTTGTTTGTTTGTTTGTTTTAAGAAAAACTATTTCCTATGGCAGTCTCAGGATACCTGCTCTTCCTTAGAGCAGTGTTAATATTAACTCAGGTCTCCTCAAATAGTGAACATTCTATAATACCTGAACTACTTACCATTCAGCAAAACAGCTCACCCAATCAGTGGTTATAAAGGGAAACAGAAGATCACAGAGATTTTCAAAACCTGAGTGTCAAAACTTTGGGGCTTTGCCTACATTCTATTGGCCAAGGCAAAGTCACAGGCTAGCCCAGATTCAAGGAGTGACTGAAAGTCACGCTGATAATCATGGGGACCAGGAGGCCATTAATTGTGCCATCAACACACAAAATTCACCACAGCTACCACCTCTGGGTGCAGACTTCTAATGAGCTCTGAATCCTTCATTGTAAGCTGCTACTATGAGTTATTCTCTGCAGTTAAAGTTCTCCTCTCAGCTCTTCTGTATGGATCCACTTCCAATCTCCCTATTTCCTATTGCCTTGAGTGAACCATAAACCCTCCTTCTACAGTTCAGAAGAGTTACAAGAGGCTGATAAGCTCAAACACCCTTTCTGTATTATGAGAATACAACCTGAGATGCCTTTTACACAATGAAATACCAACATGCAGCAGCAGATATCAAAACATGTGGTCAAGCCCAGCCAAGGCCAGCAGAACCACCTACCTACCCCATACCTGTCCACACACCCATATGTGAGCCCATCTAAGAACAGAAAAACTACACTGATGATTCACAGACTGCAAAATGACTAACCCCCTGGCCCATAGTCTTCAGCTGATCCTGATCAAAGTATAACCAGCAACCACAGCAGAAATGTAGTCTTACAAACTTGATCATGATAGCAGGAGATAGGGGAAAGCACAACCGCAGCTTAGTGCCGTAAGAATTCAATAGCAATAATCCTTACAATGAAACTGGCACAGAGACTTAGGGAAGTAAGTTGAATAATAATTGTTATGGTTTGAATCAGGAATATTACCCAAAGGCCTCAAGTGCCCATAGGCAGGGCTTTTGGAAGATAATAAATCACAGGGTGACATGCTGTTAGGAGACGAGGTCTGGTTGGAAGAGGAGGGGTCACTGGGGCGTGACCTGGAAGGGTTTATATCCTTCCCTGGTCCCCCCTTCTGTTTCTGCTTCCGAGCTGCTATGACATGAGTAGCTTTCCTCGGTCAGGCCCTTCCACCATGCCTTCCTACCTTAGAGCCAGGTGACCATGGACTGTAAACTTAAGTCAAAATAAACCACACCTCTTTTAAATTCTAAATGTCAGATACACCTCAGCAACAAGAAAGTGACTAAGACATTAATTTGGGATCCTGAAAATAGGCAAAAGAAGACCACAAGTTTGATTTTGAGTCCTCATGATGAAGACAAGAAAGATGTTTGATAACCATTGGAAATGTGAACCTAAAGCTTGGAAAACAGTTGGGAATAGATGAGTTTGCCAAGAGATCACAGGAGGAGAAGAAAGCTGAGGACTTATCCTGAGCAATGGCCAAATTAGAGAATATACAAAGGATATACAAACAGTCATCTTTATTTTAAAAGAAAAAAAGGACAGCCAGGCATGGTGGTGCACACCTATGATCCCATCAGCCAGGGGCCTGGGGCAGGAAGATCTCTATGAATTCAAGGGAGCCTGGGCTACACAGTCAGTTCAAGGTCAGCCTGAATTACACAGCAAGACCCTGCCCCAAAACAAATAAGTAAACAACAATAACAAAAGGACAAAATAAATGAAAGATCATGGAAGACATGACCATAGAGAACTTTAAGAAGGAGGCATTAACAAATGCCAAGACCTGCAGCAATATGAAGGAGAATAAGAACTAAAAAACCCTCATTGGGGATCAGCTAATGAAAATGATCAAATATTTTTAAACTGACTGGCAGTACAAAGGTTAATTGCAATAAAGGTTTCAATTTATAATGTTGAAACACTTAATCTTTTCACAAATGTTATACAAGCTAGTATCAACAGAACAAAATAAATGGGAAAGAAAGTGACCAGAAAGTTAGCCTATGTGCGGGCCCCAAGAAGAACAAAGTTTATCAGGAAAATAAAACCACTATTTTTCTGAAATTCCCACTACTCCTTATAAAAACCACTCCTTTAAGTTTAAAAATATTTTGAATATGTTTCACTTTGTGCATTTGGAAACAGTGCCCTAGAGAGGGCTCACTTTAAAGGAAGAATAGTCAAAAAAAATCAAATTGCATAAGAATCCAAGGATAATCTTTCTTTTTGATGGGATTCAGTGGGTACCCTCTGAATTTACAATCAGGAGCTTCTAATTGATAAAGCTTTGATAGCACAAAAGGTCATCACGGATTACTCAGTGCTGTTGAGAAACATACTGTGCTCTTCACAAACATGAGCAATTAGCTGCAATAAATAAAGGCATGAGTCATCTCTTGCAAACACAGGCCACATCCTGCAGCCCCTTACCTGCGGTAAACAGCAGCTGGAACTGGTCTTTGGTGCACACGCTCTTCAGCTGCTTCCACTCCAAAGAAAAATTCACCTTGGAAGTTTCTGTGATCTTTTACCCACTGAACTACACATTTACATTGAGACCTTATTCTATTCTTCCACATGCTAAGCAATCCATATTTTTAAATAAGATTTCTGTATCATAAGCAATATCGGTGTGAACCCATCGTTTTTGTAAATCCCGTTAATTAAATTATTCCACCTTTTAACCAAGACCTTTTATTGTCCTGATGATTTATTATTTTAATTCAGTCCAATTGGCAAGAAGGAATCAGTTGCCATTCTGTTGTAACATGTCTCACTCCCATTCCAATTCTGTTCGCAATAAATGTGTTACAGTTCTTCTATTGGCAGTCAAGGAAACTTCACACAAAAGCAGCATTTACTTGCAGTTATAACAGAGCCAAGTAACACATATGCTATTTGACAGTTTGGAATATCTGTTTTCCAGCATTCATCTGGAGCTGTTATTGGAACCATTAAAATTATTTTTTACAGTTTTTAAAGACCCAAGACATATTAATTTATCCTGATGGATGGTATAATGTGTTCATGTAAAAGAAAAACAAGTGTTACATAAAACATGACTAAACTGTCAACCACCTCTTTTTTACATTTCTTTTAACTCTATATGTTTCATTTACTCACCACTGAAAATGGCAGCTAGTAAAAAGTAAAACTCCCATTTTGATTTATTCTTTACTTTTCACACCCCTTATCACACTGAGCAATGCCACTTTTGATCTGAAATATGACTGAAACTTTTGCTTTCACACAAAAGTAAACACAGATGGTCAGATAATAAGAGAACTTTATACAAACCGCCTCATGTAAAGCAGGCCCGTTTAGTGCCACATTTCGTTAAATATGGCCTGTCTTAAATCAGACAGGCTCTCCTTCAAGGAGCCAATCTTTATCTAAGCTCAGAGTATGCGGCTTGTTTGTCACTATAAAAGACTTTGCCTTCTTTGTACAAGGGTAGACATTAAAGCTGAAAACAAGGTGGGCCTCTTTAACCCAACCAGACCATTGCAACTTACAAATAGATTACATTCAAAGGTTCTTTCATCAAACTGTTGTAGGATTTTTAAAGCATTTTACCTTAGAAATTATGTTACACACAATGGTTACACTCTCAGAAAAACCTATATAAGTCTGTTTAATCCACCAAAGAGTTTTGTTAATAGTTTAATAGAACCAAACTGAATTTATGCTAAATAATACTATCAAGCTGGGCGTGGTGGCGCACATCTATAATCCCAGCACTAGGAAGGCTAACGCAGGAGGATTGTTACGAGTTCAAGACCAGCCTGGGTTACAAGGTGAGCTCAAGATCAGCCTGAACTGCATACTGAGACCCTGTCTCAAAAAGACCCAAAAAAAAAACCACTATCTATTGAGGTCCAATAATGTTTTTTTGTTTGTTTGTTTTTGGGTTTTTTGTTTGTTTGTTTTTGTTTTTGGGCGGCACTGGGGATCAAACTCACAACTGCGTGCCTGCCAGGCAGGTGCTTAAGCCATTGAGGCAGACTCCTGGCCCAATAATGTTTCTATGAGAAAATTTAGTAAGAATTCCAACCTTCACACTTGTAACATAGCTTCGCAGTAATATTTTCCTCACTTCCTCTTGTAGATCACCCTTGCCAATGAGCAACAAGAGTTGGATTTCCCGCCCTAAACACAAGCCACTAGTGCTGGCCACTATCATCTGGAGCCAGTATACTATCATTTGGATCTCAAACGTTCCCTCAAAGGCCCATGGGCTAAAAGCTTAGTTGCTACCCTGTGGCATTATGGGAATGTAGGCCTAGTGTAAAGAAGTTGAATCACTGAAGAAGTGCCCTTAAATGGGGGCATTAGGATCTCTCCTTCCCTCTCCCTCTCCCTCTCCCTCTCCTTCTCCCTCTCTTTCTTCCTCTCCCTCTCTCCCTCTCCCTCTCCCAGCCTCTCCCTCTCCCTCTTCCATGACATGAACAGGCCTCCTCTTCTCACCACATTCTTTGCCACCATAGGCCCAAGCACCAGGGCCATGCAACCATGGATTGAAGCCTCTGAAAAATGAGCCAAAATATATCTTTCCTCCTTTTAAATTAATGTTCTCAGGTATGCTGTCACAGAGACAGAAAGATGACTAACACACAGGGCTCCAGCACGGTAGAGGATTCACTCAAGGGGTAACGAAGATAGAGAGTGGGCTTGAGGGGTGAAAGCGTGAGACAGGTCTATGAAGTTAGGGTAACAGTCTCCCACCAGCATGCACTTCAGGCCACACTCCATTCTCTAGCCCACGCATCATGTGCGCTTTCTCCCACCAGCCCCAGAATCATTCTGAGAGCCTCTCTGTTGCACCTATGTGTTGCTGCCACTGAGGCTTCACTCTTCTTCCTGATCTTCTGCACCACAGAACAGCACTGTCAGCTTTCTCCTTTGTTCTCACATAACCTTTTGAAGTTTCCTAGAGGGTTACATCTCTGAACAAAGGAAGTCAGGGGATAAAAGAGCTCTTCTAAATTCACCGTCCACATTTTTTAAAATTTAGACTAAGTTAAGAGAGATCAAAGTACACCTGGATGATAACAATACATTCTGAGGGACAAAAAGATGTATGGGTTTGTTTTACAATGTTTGAGAGCAAGGAGAGGTCACATGAAGTGGGTATGTTATACTCAGAAGAAAAGCTGGCTCGGCCTCCACGAGTCAGAGGAATCAAAATAGTCCAACTCATATTTGGGAGACTACCTTCTCCCCTGATAATACACCCCAAAATGGAGGTGGGGGCAGAGTGTTGCCCTGAAAAATGAGTAACTCTCTTCTTCTGTTCTTCAGGCAGAACACACGAGACGTTCACTTCCTAAGTTCACTGGTCTAGTCAAAGGTGGGTCACACCATCTTTCTGTACTCAGGACCTTTTAAGTCAGCTTCCATGACATTTTTAAATGCCCATAGTCCACAGCATCAGCGTGCTCCATGTCAACTCCCTATCTAAAGACGTCACAACAAAGGCAAGGGTGAGAGATTCCAGCCACTCAGAAAGCAGCCACTTAGAATGGCTCCCCATCTCTGAAAGCTCATCCCACTCCTCCCAGTTTCTTCTGCTCTCCCCAACAAAGCCTCACCTTCATGTCCCACTCACTCCTCCCCCACTATCTCTAGTCCCCAAAACAAAAATCTGAGCAGTGGTTTTATTTCAGGGGCCAAGAAACTCCTGTTTTCATCCATGTTCTATTCCAGGCCTAGCATACAGAGACTGTTCACAATGCCTGCAAGCTAGGAAGCTCAAAATCAGAATGTAACCTCCTCAGGGGATGGTGGAAAGAACAAAAAGTTATGCCAATTAATTATCCTACCACATATATTCCAGAGGAACTCCCAGGCTCAGCTTTTCCACTTATTTCATGATTGATAGGTTTGCTGTGAAGACCAAGCCATAACTTTAGATATGAGTACTGAGAAAATGGCATGAAGGGTGAGGTTGCTACCACAGGGAACACACTGGGCCTAAGGGAATCCCACAAGTACCAAGAAATGAAAGTTTCCCTCTCCTTTCTCTTTGTACCATTCTTTTAATATTACTTTGTCTCTTTGCTTTATGACCATATCATTAATCTGAATTAAGATGTAATCTCAGTGTTTAATTTGCACTTCTCTAATGGTCAGAGACACTGAGCATTTTTTCATGTGCATATTGGCCACTGGTATTTCTTCTTCTGAGGAGTGTCTATTCATTTCAGAGTCCCCTTTTTGGAATGGGTCTTTCATTTTGGTTGGTCTAATTTATTTGAGTTCTTTGCACACTTTAGATATTAGTCATCTTTCTGAGGAATAGGCACCAAATTTTTTTCCCCGATCTGATGTTGTCTCTTCATTCTGTTGGTTGTTTCCTTTGCTGTGCAGAAGTTTTTAATTTGATACGATCCCATTTGTTCATTGTTGTCACTAGTACTGTGTCAATGGAATTCTGTTCAGAATCTGATTATTAATTCTATGCTTATGTCTTCAAGAGCTTTACTGTTTTATCTTCCAGTAGATTCAGTATTTGTTTAACATTTAGATCTTCAATCCATTTTCACATTTTAGTGTAGTACATGGTGAGATACATGGGTCTTCTGTATGTGATAGCCAGTTTTCCCACTATCATTTATTAAAGAGGCTATCTTTCCTCCAGGGTATGTTTTCGGCCCCTTTGTCAAACATCAGATAGCTGAATGCACCTGGGGTTGTTACTGTATCATCTTTTCTGTTCCACTGATCTACAGGTCTGTTTTTCTGCCAGTACCAGGTTGCTTTTGTCAATATAGCTTTATAATATAACTTGAAGTCTGAAATTGTGAGTCTTCCTGCTTTGCTCTTTTTGCTCAAGATTGCTCTTGTTATTCTGGGTCTCTTCTTGTCCCAGGATCATTTTTGCCAGTTCTGTGAGGAATACTGCTGGTATTTTGATTGAGAGTGTGTTAAATCTGTATATCAGTTTTGGGAGTGTGGGTATTTTGACTATACTGGTTCTGCCCATCAAAGAACAGGGAATAACTTCCCATTTTCTGATGTACTCTTCAATCTCCTTTTTCAGAGTACTGTAGTTTTCATTGTAGGGGTCTTTTAACTTCCTTGGTTAGGAAATAATTTCTATTTAATCTTTCTTCATGGTATTGTAAATGGTATTGTTTTCCTAATTTCTCAATGAGTTAATTATTGGTGTATAGGAATGCTGTTGATTTTGTATCCTGCCAAGTTGCTGAATTTGATCATTAATTCTAGTAGTCTTTCAGTGGAATTTTTTGGGTCTTCTATGTAGAAGTCCATGTTGTTTACAAACAATGATAATTTGACTTATCTGTTCCTATATATATATATATATATATATATTCCTTTTTTGTTTCTGTTGCCTGATTGCTTTGGCTGTTTTAAATACTGCATTGAACAGAAGTCATATTAGTGAACATTCTTGTTTTGGCTCACTTTATAGTGCAAGTTTTCCATTATTCCCCCATTTAATATGATGGTGGCAATAGGTTTGTCACAAATGATTTTACTAGGTTAGAATAAAATCCTTCTCTACATATACAGGGTTTTCATGACGAATGGATATTGGATTTTTTCAAAGGCTTTTTTCTGCATCCATTCAGATGATGCAGATTTTTGTCCTTGCTTCTGTTTATGTGATGTATAATATTTATTGATTTGCATATGTTAAAACATCCTTGCAAGCTCAAAATAAAACCTACTTGGTCATTTTGTATCTCTTTAGTGATTCATTGCATTCTGTTTGCCAGTATCTTGTTGAGGGTTTTCTGCATCTATATTCACTAAAGAGACTGGTCTGCAGTTTTTGTTTGTTTGTTTGGTTGGTAGAGTTTGTTTGTTTGATTTTGGCTCTCTCCTTGTCTGGTTTGGGGATCAGGGTAATGCTAGCATCCAGGAATGATATTGGAGTACTCCTTCCCTTTCAATTTCATGAAAGAGTTTGAGGGGTATTAGCATTGGATCTTCCCTGAAGTTCTTAGAGAATTCAGCAGTGAATCCATCCATCCTGGGCTTTTCTTGTTAGGTTTTTTTATTACTGATCAAATTAGTTATTATTCAGGATTTTTATGACTTTGTGGTCCAGTCTTATTAATTCATATGCATCTCAGAATCTACTTATTCAGAATTCTCCAACTTATTGGTATATAGGTTTGTGAAGTAGATGCTAATAATCTGGATTTGGTAGTGTCTGTTGTGATTTCATTTTTTTCGTTTCTAATTGCACTGATTGGAGTCTTTCCTTTTTTGGTAAAATTGGCTAAGGGTTTGCCTATTTTATTTATTCTTTCAAAGAACCAGCTCTTTGATTCACTGACTCTTTGTATTTTTTAGTCTCGATTCCATTAATGTCTGCTCTGATCTTTATTATTTCCTTCCTTGTACTAGCTTTCTATTTGGATTGTGGTTTCTATAGGAACTTGAGATACATCAGTAGGTTATTCATTTGCTCTGTTTTACTGATGTGGGCATTCACAGCTATACACTTCCTTCTTAAGATTGCTTTCATTGTGTGTAGTATGTCCTGGTGTGTCTTAATGGCCTTATCATATGACTCGAGTAACTGCTTAATTTCTTCCTGATTTCTTCTGTGACCCATTCATTAAGAGCATATTGATTTCTATGAATTTGCTAATTTCTATGGCTTATTTTTGTCAATGATTCCTAGTTTCATTGTGCTATGGTCTGATAATATGCATAGGATAATTGTTTCTTTTGCATTTACTTAAACATGCTTTATGGGCTAATATGGTCTATTTTAGAGAAAGTTCTTTTTTTGTTTTGTTTTGTTTTGTTTTTGTTTTTGTTTTTGTTTTGTTTTGTACTGGGGATCGCCCTATTTTTTGAGACAGGGCCTCACTATGCAGTTCAGGCTGGCCTTGAACTCACTTTGTAGCCTAGGCTGGTCCCAAACTCCTGCCTCAGCCTCCTGAGTGCTGGGATTACAGGCATGCACCACCATGCCCAGCTACATTTTAGAGAAAGTTCTATCTGCTGCTAAGAAGAATATGTATTCCTTTGTGGGGTGGAACATTCTTCAAATATCTATTGTTTGTTCAAAAGTTTGGTGCAACTCTGATATTTATTTGTTGACTTTTTGTCTAGTTGATGTATTTGTGACAGTGCGGTGTTGAGTTGCTGCACTATAATCGTGTTGACATATATCTGGTCTTTGATGTCCACTAGTGTTAGTTTTATGAAGTTGGATACACCATTGTCCAGTACATGTATTTTTTTTAATTGTTATTTCTTCCCATTGAATTGCTCCTTTAACCAAATGCAGAACCCTTCTTTGCCTCTTCTGGTCAGTTTTGGTTTAGTCTACTTTGTCAGAAAATAGGATAGTTACTCCTGCTTGTTTTGGGACTCCTGTTACTTGAAATACAGTTTTCCATTCTTTGATATTTTTAGTTTGTTAATTTTTTAGGTTAAATGTGTGTCTTGTATACAGCATACCATTGGATTGTCTTTTATTTTGCCGATCTTCATCTTTTCATTAAAGAACAGAGATTATTCACATTGAGTGTTATTATTGAAAGGTCCTGACTTACTCCTGTGGTTGCATATTATACCATTGTTGATTCCTTCCTTTCCCTTTCTACTTAACTCCTCATCCTGCCTGTGGTATTCGTTCTATTAAACCTTTTGTTATTGCTTTCTTTGTAATCTCTCTCTAGGATATTCTTGAGAATTTTTTGGAGTGCTTTTTTGGTGGCCATGAATTTCTTGAAGTGCTCTTCCTTGTGGAAATGCCTTATTCCTGTCAATTTTAAAAGATAGTCTTGCAGGATATATGTGTCTAGGTTAGAAAGTTATTGTTTGGTTTTGAAAGGGATTTGAAACACTTCACTCCAAGATTTTCTGGCCTTTAAGGTTTACACTGAGAACACAGCTGTAATTCCAAAAGGTATATCTATTATAAGTTTTTCATTGCTTTTTTCCTAACAGCTTTTAAGATTTTGTCCTTGTGTTGGACTTCTGGAATTTTGGATATGATGTGTCATACATAGGTACTTTTCTGACTGCGGCTATTTGGGATTCTATGTGCCTCACATTATCTGATTGTTAAATTATTTCCCTGTATTTGGTAAGTTTTCTGCTATTATTTCTGTAAACATGGGTTTTTATGCCATTTGTTATGTCTTCTGATTTTTCACAAATTCTAATTAATCTTAGTCTTTGCATCATATAGCAGCTGTTGGATTCACTTTATTCTCCTGCTATTTTTAATTCATCACTGACATCATCCCTAATCTTCCAGGTCTGATTCTGTCCTTGGGTCCTCACACTGGTCACTTCTGCTGCTCATACTTAGAGAAGAATTTTTAATCCCCTGAATTTCTCCTTGGTACCTTATCATGGATTCTGATTCTTTGTTATAATGGTATTTCACACTATTATTTTGTTTAGCTCAGCCAGCTTTTTATTAGTGTCTTCGGTAAACTCCATGATCATTTTATTAGGTCTATTGCTGTTTTAATACCATCTGTTTTGAACTCACTAATCACCTTATTGATCTTTTATTAAATCTCATCTGTCATCCTTTTGAATAATTTGATTGTATGGCTTTTGCCTTCCTCCTTCTCAATGCCCCATGAATCAGCTTCGGGAAAGCTGGGTGGTTTTAGGAGGCATTTTTCTTTTTCCTTCATTATTTTTTGTCTGCTTGTATTTCTATTGTTTTGCTTTTCTGCTGAGGTTTGAGGCTTGCTTATAGTGGAAGACTGTGCTACAAGTATGCACATTGCTTAGTTAGTGTCCACTTTTCAGTGATACACTCTGGGTGTGGCCTTTGCTTCTGTTCCAAGATCCAACAATCTAAATATTGGGAGAGAAAGCTGCAGTGTATTTGGTACAGTACCCATTCTCCAGGAATGGGCCACAGGATTGTTCATGACACAAAGGTCATCCAGATATTGGCATACAGAGAAAACTAATTAATAGCAACAACAATACCACCTTAGCAATAGCAATAAAATCAGCAACAATAACAGTACCAGAGACAAACAGGATATTGATACACCCTATGAATGAGCAATGGATCATTCTTAATATAGAAAAATTATATGATAAAAACTAAGACAAACCAAATATTGATGTACAGTAAATATCTACTTAATGCAACAACTACACCTCCACTAACCATGGAAAAGTATTCAACAGTAATAACCCAGAGTTAACTATCTAAAGGCTCACACAGCTTAATGGTTATACTACTTAGGACAGAGTCAGTGGGGAACTGGAGAGTGAAAAAACCATAACTTGAAAAACTATTCAATGGAAGATGACATTGAAAAGAAAAAAGAAAGTTGAGTTAATGGATTCCATTAAGGAGTAAAAGGATGTTAATAGTATTAGATAAAAGTAACAAAATAATAAAAGGAAAAATGAGCAAAATAAAGGAAAAATTAAAAATAAGGAAAGGCAAGTTAAAAGGAGAAAAGAAATAGAGGAGTTAAAAACAACAAACTCTCAAAAAATAATGAAGGAAAAAGAATAAAAATTCTGTATTTTTGGATGGTTTCTTTCCAGGATCTGCAACCTTGGAATTGAGGAAGTCATGAGTTTTTTCTGTCTAGCTATACAGCCTGTGGGTTTTTGAGGTGTCCCTTATTCCAGAGGCCAGTCTATACATTCCAGATTGTGGCAAATATCCAAGCTGTGTCCTTGCTCACATCAGTAGATGGGAAAAGCAGTCAGACCACTGATCTCTGGTGCATGTATGCAGTGAGTAGGGATTCAAGCAGACAGCTGAGCTCTATGCCAGAACTTTCGGATCCAGCCACCACTGAAAGCCACACTTCCTGAGCCTCGTTTCTCACCATGGAGTTTAAACTTCCCAGCCTGAGTTTAAACTTCTCTGGAAATCTATGTCCAGCTTGCATCCTTTCTACCACTATCTCCTATGCCTGTCTCTTACTTAGTCACTGTGGAAGGGCAACAACAGAAACCCTGAAGTCATTTTAAACAACTAACCCCTTTCCAAAATGACATCCAATTAAACACTGGGAATACGGCAGGTGCTACACTGGGTTTCTTCTCCAAATCTAGCCAGCAGTGAAGGAGTCACTTGTGGAGTTAAGCCCCATGCTGGTTTTGTAGTTTATAATACGTGGGCTTTTCTTGGGGCTAGAACTGCTGGCAAGGTCTGTAATTGCTCCTTGAATCTGCTGATCTCTGAGCTTTCCTCATCGTCCCAGGTGTTGGCCGCAGCAATGATCAGCTTGGTAGGCTGGCTGAAGCCTCTGCTGCCCTACACTGAGGGGAAACAATACACAAAACCAGCCTGGAGTTGGCAGGTGGTCAAAATTAAATCATGAAAATGCATGAATGTTTAGAAAAACATCACATTATCAATACTGATTCCAGAGAGCTAGGAAGTCTAAACAGACCAACTAACATTGAAGAAATATTATTGGAGATCTTCTCCTATCAAAAATCACCAAATTCAGGTAGTTTCATAGGTAAAACCATCAAAGCATTTAAAATATTATCTAAGGTATTACAGTTGTGTATGAATATTAATTACTTATAAAGAAATACTTGAAATATTTAGACATAAAAAATGAATAGATAAAAACAACCCTGGTCATGATACAATAGCCACCAATACCAAAATTCATACATTGAACCAAAGAAAACTATACATCAATATAAATATCTTCTACCAGGCAAATTATTACCAGGCAAAATTTTATAGCACATTGAAAAATACAATTTGTACAGCTAAGTTCTTAAAAAAGATAGTAAATTATCCACTGCTGGCATGTCTATTAATACAATTGCTAAGGTCTGAACATTGTATCCCTCCAAAATTTACATGTCAAAACCTAATCTCCAAAATGATGACTATTCCATTTGGAGTTTATCTTGTTGTGAGTATGAATATATCAGTATTTTTTCCAGATAGTTTCCAGGTCTCCCAATACTGTTAGTAAAGAGAAAAACTATTTAATTCTTGATAAGGAAACAAAAATATAAAGTCAAAGACATTTGTTGGGAGAGTTGAAAAGAATCTTGAAACATACAGACATAGAGAATTTATTATCAGATAAAGATGGCATTTTAAACCAGTGCTGAATGGATGAATTGTTCTATTTTACTGAGGTATAATCGAAGGATATTAAACTGCACATATTTAAAACACATAATTTGATACCTTTTAATATACATATTCATAAAACCATCAACAATCATGAATACATATATTACTCAAACATACGCTCATGCTCCCTTGTAGTTCTTCCATCATACCCTTCATCCAAACACCACAATCTCACTAACTTATAATATGTTGTCAATACAAATTAGTGAGCATTTTTTACTCTCATAAATTGAATTATATAGATTGTACTCTTTCTCTGCTTTCTTTCATTCAGCACAATATTTTGGGATTTGCCCATGTTGTTGCATGCATCAAAATGCCTTAAATAGGACAAAGCTTTACTTTACACTGATATTTACCGAAAAGGTATAGGTCAAAGCTTTTATATAAGCCTTTTCAACAACTTTCTATTGTTGTCAAGGATCTATCCTGGAAAAAAAAAAATAGCAGGCTCAAATGATTTTATTGCTGAGTTATGTCAAGCTTTAAAGAAATGGGTAATTCCCAGTTCTCAAACAGTTACAAAGCACAGAAAGAAAACAGTAAGCTTCCAAATTTATTTTATGAGGCTAGCAGAACCCTGGGCCAAAAAGCTGGCAAAGTGGCAACTTCCTTACCTTTAAAACACAAAGAACCTACTCACCAAAAATTCATAACATGAGGTAGGTTGCCACCAATTCCCCTATGAGTACTAATGAAAAATTCTAAATATCAGTAAATTAAATGTGGCATAGGCTTCATGTCAATAAAAAAATGATATGAAGTAATACATGTATGTGTGCCACTCTATTACAGATTGAGAGCAGATTTTTAAAGAATTTTCTCAAAAACCATTATTCATTCATCTCTGATTTAAATAAAGCTCTTTGTGAACTAAGAAGATACTTTCTCAACTTCATAATAAATAGATTAGCTGAGAATTTTCATTCTTTGTGTTGTTCAAAGCTTTTCCAATGATTGGGTTTTATCAGAGAATAAATCCTTTTCCATTGTAAAATGAAAAGAAAAACAATCACAGTGGGCATAAACCGAAGGTATCTCGAAAGCTGCTAAAGGTGGAACTGAATACTCAAAATGGAGATGAAAGAACTACCTCATGTTATGAATTTTTCAAAATTAACACAAAGCAATTCATGTACATAAACTCATTAATCTTTAGACAATATTGTTATTAGTGAGAAACAAATTCAAAATACTTATCTGATAAATAGTGAAACTGAGCCAAAATGAGATTGCACCAGTGTCTTCTATCTTGATAACAAATTCCACTTAGAAATTAATCAAAAAGTTTAAAGTCCCTGCCAAGAATATGCTTTAAATCATGACCTCCACCCAAAAACAAAATAAAAAAAGTGTGTTGGAGGTTTTTCTCTTTTATTTCACTAATCTCTGTGAAAGTAGAGGCAAGACCATCATTTGAGAGTAACAGAAAAATTAAAATAAGCAAGAAGATATAGATGGGCTCAGTATGACATCTATCTGGTCATTACAGTCAGCTGGGAAATGCCTTCCCTAACTCAAGGCTGTTCCTATGAACAGCTCAATCCTAAGCCAGGTTGCTGAGGTAACAAGACATAAACTGAGGAGTAAATCGAAATACCCACAGTCTAGGGACATACTGGCCAGTTTAGACCTGTCTCCTGAGTCATCCAATAACCAATCAGACCCAGGACCATGTCCATCCAGAGGAACTTCTGTTCTGATTCCTTTCCCAGATCTAATAATACAGTCCTTCCATCCCACACAGCACAAAGTTTTTCCTGAACTATGTAACAATGGACTATTACCAAAGTTAAGGGTTCTGCCACCAGCATATTCTCCCCTAGGTCTCCACTAGAGCATACATCTGGGTATGAAGTGTGGGACTTACAGTCTCACAAAGAAGAGGAGCCAATAGTCAGGAATTTTACATGCAATTTTACATGTGTCCATTCTAAATTCAGAAATTATTTGAGAGAAATGACAAGTTAAATAATACAATAAACTCTTTTATACATTTTTGTTCTGACTACCTAATAAAAAAAACTCATTTTTTCTATTCTTTGATACTGTTCCAATTTCTGTAGTCATTTGAAAGTTCTCAAATTTATCCCAATAATTTAGAATTCACAAATAGTTTCCATTTCTTTAAAAAAAAAACTATAGTTTCCAGATCCTTTTGGCATATAAAGAATAGCAAAATGCAATACTCTTATTACTTACATTTCTATAGCAAACTTTTTAAATTATAAGGCATTATCAACAGGCTAGTATGTATAACACTACAGAATACTGAAATAGTCTAAGTGGAATATTCAAAATATTACTAAAGTTTGCTTGCTCTGCCCAATGGTGGGAGATGGATTACAGAAACTATGGCTTATAAAAACAACAGAATTTCATGCAACCATTAAAAAATCGTGTAGTGAATAAATGATTCATAATTAAATACTGAAAAATATATGTTTAGGATCTGTTAAGAAAAGCAACTTATAAATTTTAGTTTGACCTCAACTTACATATTTAACATATGTACTCACACTACATCCCTGTATGGTTATATTATGCATAGAAAAATAGGAAGTTACCAAAATGTTCATTATGTCTGGCAGATTATCAGGTTTTTTGCTTTTTCATGATTTTCTCCCCCCACCCCAGAAAACATAGATCTTCCTTACACGTATGACAAAAAATTATTTAAAATTTTCAGAATTCAATGTTTTAAAAATTAACTCTCCCTCAATCAGACTCAAACCTTAACAGTTTTTCATGTTAATCTTGCCTGACAAGCACTAGCCAATCATTTCTCCTATAAAGTTAGATCTGCTCCACATTCTACTGCCCAATGATCAAATACTGTACTGTACTTCTGTTCCTCCTGCATTCTCTTTGGGCACATGCAACTATGATTGCTATGTCATTTATGTCAGTCCAGGGAAAATTCTCATGATCTGCTGATGCCAATAAACTCTTGTCTCTTCTGCCCACTCCTATCAAGTTCCATAACTTGTTAGAATCCAAAGCAGTATCTTGGAAAGTATTTCCATACAATTCAGAAGGCTTAGGAAATTAATGCTTTATATTTCAAGACAAAACAATAAAATTTATTCCCAATAACCCTACTGTATCTACACAATGGAATATTATTTAATAATAAAAAGGAATGTTGGTATGTGCTACATGAATAAACCTTGGAAATATTATGCTAAATGAAAGGTCAGTCAAAAAACCATCTATTGTATTATATCATTTATATGAAATATCCAGAATAAAACTTAGAGGCAGAAAGATCAGTTTTTGCTTAGGGTTGCAGAGATAGGAAAGGAATAATGGGAACTGGATGCTAATGGGTATAGGACTTACTTTAGGGGTACATATTCTAAAACTGGGATGTGGCAATGGTTGCCACACCTTATATTTTAAAAAATATTCAACTGTATACCTTGAATGAATTGTATAGTATGTGAACTATATACCCATAAAAATGTCTTTTAAAACACTCCTATATTTTTTTCTTAAACTACCATTCATTAAATATCATTGAAAACAATTCAATGAATTTAAAATATTTACACAAAATACAATTAATCAGAAATGGTGCCGAGCTATAGCACTCCAGAAAATGTTTCTATAAAGCCTATATTTTCTAAAATATGCCATCCTTGCCATCAAATATTTCACTTATAAGAGGATCACTGGATATATATTAATGACCTTGGAAAAAACAAGCATTTTTTTTCTATCAATGATACAAACTGATATATGATGTAGCTGTGATCTTCTCATTCAATTCAATGTCTCTAAAATTCCTGTTTTTATTTATATTGGGATGAAATGCCAGAAAAATATAAATACATAGAAAAGACCAGTATTTCCTCAAGTTATACCCACTAGGAAAAAAACTGCTTTATTTCATGTTACTATTTACGCTTGGTTTTTTATTCATCTTTAGAGGACTTCATAAATACTAACTTGTTAGCAATTCCAGAAGAGTAGGTAGTTTCTTTTAAAAATGTAATTACTCATATAAGAAAGTGAATATAAAAATACAGAATAGAGAAATGATGCAATAAGGACTGGACTCTGTGACTTCTTCATTTGTAATGAGACAAATCATCTACTCAGTTGCTATACCACTCTATTTGCTGCTATTACAAATTATCATAAACTCAGTGGTTCAAAACAACATAAATTTATTCTTACGATTCTACAGATCAGAAGTCTGATACTGGTCTCACTGGGCTAACGTCAAGGTGCCAGTGAGGCTGCACTCGCTTTGGGAGGGCTTAGGGGACTATCTGTTCCTTGCCTTTCAAAAGCCACCCACATTCCTTGCTTCGTGGCCCATGTCCTCCATAGCCAGCGAAAGTGGCCAAGTCATTCTTACATAACAGCCCTATGGCGCCCCCTTTTGCCTCCCTCCTCAGGTTAAAGGATCCTATGATTACACTGGGCCCACCCAAATAATTTAGGATAATTTTCCCATCTCAAGGGCCTTCATTTAGTCACATTTTAACTTAATCACTTCTGTAAAGTCCACTGCAATGTAACAACATATTCACAGCTTCTGGGAACTAGACATTAGCATCTTTAGGTGCCAATTTTTTTACCATCATGGGTGTCCTGGTCTTCACAGAAATATGAACATACTTTTAGTAAATTATGAGGGGTTTTTCGGCGGGGAGAGGGTGGTTAACAGCACAGTACGGGTTTAAATGAAAAATGTGGAACTTGGAATGCAAAAGCTCCTACTTTCTGTCAGATTTTTAATATTTTTACAGGCATTCTATTTTTAGGATGAACCCTAATTTGACATGCTGGAATAATAAAATGGCCTGTCATTCAAAACCATGACAGGAAACAATTACCCAAATGAATCTGTCGATTCGCTCTTTGTCTTCTGTTTTTATTTTGGCTGTGCTGGGGATCAAATTCAGAGCCTTGCACACACTTGGCAAGTGCTGTCACTACTAAGCTATATATCCAGCCCAAATCTGTCAATTTCTAAGTCTGAACAAAAACCACAAGAGCATATTTTGTACTATCTTTCTACACACTGCTTTGCATAGCACTCAGGAACTACCACACTGTACAGCAGTCACAGCCTACGCTGAGCAGGATGTTGCATTAATTCAACCTGGAGAAGTAGCTGGAAGTAACTGGAGCTTACCAACTATAAGTTTTTACAAACCTTTAAGCCAAAATATTCAGAATCATTATGCATGTATCTGGGGTTAAGAAATCAATCTTTTGACACCCCAAAATCAACAATAAATATTACCATGTTTTAAAACTTAAGCCCCAGGTGCTGTTTTAATTTTTTTCAGTTTAGCTTGATATCGTTTTTGACTTGAAGATAGAATAGCAATGCTTGATGTGCTCAAGTTATAGCCAGCATTTACCAATTCTTTCACTCGACTTTTTAAAGTACTTATGCTTGAATCTAGAACCCGAGGATTTTCAATTATTTGTGATATACTAATTTTTTCTCCTATGAGGTAATCTATTTTGTCATTAAACTTTTTCTCTGCCAAGAAGATCACATCTGGATAGCTTAAGACAAACTTCTGTACCTCTTCTTCAGTACTCCCAAAGGAAAACAGCTTCTCTTTGATATTTTCGTAGTTCTTTTTCATATAGTCATTGGAAAGGTCTAGGATTCCAGCTCCTAAACCACGTATCAGAACAAGCAGTTCTTCCTTGTTCAAGGTGAAAGTTGATTGTAAAAACTCAATGTTAGCTTTCACTCGCTTGGTGCTCTGAATTAAGATGAAAGGGTTTTTGAAAATTATCCTTCTGACAAAATCTGTGGGGTCATTACAACCCAAAGACAAACTGACTTCATGCAAACATTCAACCATCTGCTTATTCAAATCAAGACTATTGGAGAAGGTACGAGGGGCACTGGTCAATAATCGGCGAAGGCATTTACTGGTCAATCCAACTGAACAGAGGAAATTAATATTTTTCTCCAAATTTTCATTGTTCCTGGACCGAAAAAAGGATTCAGGAGAACGATCCAGAATATTTACAATTTCAAGGTCTGATGTGATAATCTTTCTCCACAGATCCCACCGTTTTGAAAGACTTTCAGTAGTATGCGTGATGGCTCGTGGATATCTTGATATGATACCAGCAATCACTTCTTTGCTAGCTCCTTTGGACAGAAGGAACATCTGCAGGTCCTGCTCATTAGTAACCGTCCTATTAAACACTCCAGGTTGTCGTTTCTTAGCCATGTCAACATCAACGCCCATAGTACCTAAGTTCTTAAGCAGGTCCTCATTCTCTGAAGGCTCACTGTCTGCATTACCACATTTCACACCAAAAAGCCTAAATGAAATGGATTTGAGGAGGCTTTCTGTTGAATATTGGATCATCCAACATCTTGAGCCCAAAAGAAAGTTACGTCTCATATGCCAGAGGCTTCTTGATGCCATAATGGTCAGGTATCCCAGATCTTTCAGAATGCTGCATAAAACAACACATATATAAGTGCCTGCGTTAAGTAATTAAATGACCATATTCTGATTCTACAAGCATCCCAGGCCTTTCTATAAGAAAACAACTATTCCTCAACAGAAGCTCACTGCTTCTGTTGGTTATGTGGAGACCCAGGGCTCCTTCCACTTTTGACCTAACAAAAAGCAGAATAGCACCATGGCTGTCAAAGAATCATTCGGGCTTTTATTTCTTCCTTTTTATTTGACCTTGCCTGTCTTTGCCACCCCAAATCAGCCTGGTTCTGCTGTTTCTTCCTGCCTTCCAAGCCTTTGCTTTATTCTCAGTAAGTCACACCTTCCTTTCCCGCCTTGTCTTCCTACTTCCCAGATGTTTGACCTTTCCCTGCCCATAGATAGCAGACTTCCTTGCCTCCAGCCTCCTGTTTTCAAATTCCAAATCTAATACTGAAAAACAATACCTCAGACTATCTAACTTCCATCTTAAGTGTCTTTTTCTAAATTTATGTTACCCTTTAAATCTATGCTAGCATTACAGCTTTAATTCTTATCTTACATAGCCCTCTGGTCAACAACCCCCATATCACTCAGTTTATCCTACTGTCTCCTTGATTATAGTGCAATAATTCCAAAGAAATTGTCATCTTCAGAATGATCTAGTTGGGGGTCAGGGAGTGTAGTTCAGTGATAGAGCACATGATTAGCATGTGTGATCCTAGCATAAGGGAGGGAAAGGGAGAGGAAGGGTGAGCTGGGGAGGGATGGGGAGAAAAAGAAGAGAGAAGAGGGGAGGGAAAGGAAGGGAAAAGATTTAGTTGGGATATTTAATTCACGCAATCCATGACAGGAACTATGTTGCCCAGCTTGGCTTGAATTCCTATGTATAAGTGATCCTCCAGCCTCAACCTTCTGAGTAGCTGGGATGACAGGTGAAGTGCCACTACATCCAGAATTACATAAACATAATAATTTTACTTTTACCATTTTCCTCTACCCCAATACCTTATTATACAAGACTAATTCAAGGCTCTCTGTACCTGTTGCATGATACAATTCCAGCTATTGGCAGTAACTGAAACTTAATAACTCATTTTCCTGATCATTGAGAAATGAGGCATAAAATGTATGAACTCATAATTACAATCAAAGGTCACTACTAAAATGAGCAACTCCATTTATTTTATGCGAAAAGAAACAAAGTGTTCTTCCATTATTCTATTAGATAATTTATTTATTCCTAAGTTAATTATGGTGTGAACCATGTAACACATGGATTAAAAAAAAAAAAACTACTTTCTCTCTGTTAGAATACACAGCTGTGACAAACTCACTTCTTGATTTCTAGTTGCTTAAAACAGCTTTTAAGGGGAGACATATCCCTTATCCCCCCCTCTTAATTAAGCATAAGAGAATAGAGATAGTTTAAACTCACCACTAACATTTTAGGGTTGAAGACACTGCTTTCAAGATCAATTTCAAAGCAACCCTCTTTTGTGTATGTCCTTTTGATTACAATTTTAACAAAAATTTGGATGGTGCCCGCATGTAGGAACATTCCTGTGACTCATAGAGACTACAAAGTTTCAAAGAATTGGGGAAAGTTTTTCAAACTATACAATCGAGTAACATTCAACTGCAATGCAAGGCACTCACAAAGCAAATGTCAGAAACAAAAATAAATGCACATTTTAGATTAACCCATATTCTACTGAGCTTCCTCTTCTTCACTTTTCCCTAATACTGCACACTATCACAACATCCTGTTCCAAAACTGCATGAATCTAGAAATTAAAAAAAAAAAAAAAAGAAAGAAAGAAAGAAAGAAAAAACGATCCTAGCACCGGGGATTTAGCACAATGGGGATTTAGCTGTCTGGCAAGCACGAGGTCGTGAGTTCAAACCCAGGTACCAAAAAAAAAAAAAAAATCCTCCTCTAACTAAACAATGAAGGTTCTCCTTTGTATAGCACATGTTCTGCTTTTCAGGCTCAAGCATGACCTCTACTGGAAAATGGGACGGAACTTTATGTCAGTTGAGGATCCAAACAGTGTATTCTTAAGAGCTGTGGCAAAAAAACCTAATAACGTAGGAAAAAAACTGTAAAACTCCATTCTTGTCTTAGTCTTTGAAAAATTCTACTTTTACATATTTGTAACATACACAATATAATCATGCCATAAGACATGTATATAACTAATCAATCACTACATACACATATATTGAGTATGTATTTACAAACATGTTTGAAAATGGTGTACACTAAGCTGGGCGTAGTGGCACATACTTTTAATCCTAGCACTCAGGAGGGTGAAGCAGGAGGATTGTTGTGAATTTGAGACCAGCCTGGGCTACAAAAGTGAGTTCAAGGTCAGCCTGAACTGCATAGTGAGACCCTGTCTCAAAAAATAAGCCTAGGGATTTAACTCAGTGGCGGAAGCGTCTGCCTGGCAGGCATGAGGTTGTGAGTTTGATCCCCAGTACCAAAAAAAGAAAAAAAGAAAAAAAATAGTGTATACAAGTTTGAAGTACTACTACTCTAGACAATGTACTACCTTGAGATTATTAGCTGAACAAACTATAGAGCATCCAACAGTTTACTAGTGGTAAGTGAAAATATATGCCAAGATTCTTAATAATAAATCTATAAAGGTTTCTCCTGAATCTATCACAAGTAGATTTTACATCTTTGTGTTTAACTTACACAAATATCTTCCACATAAATTAACATGCCAAAAATGTAACTTGCGCATCTTTCATAGAGCCCTAACTAGCCTTCCTGATTAATACCACTATCCTAAAAAATCACTCATGATAAAAAAACCTAAGTGAGTTTTGCCTTCTTCCTCTTTCTCACACCCCCATTTATCATATCATGTGGATTCAGCGTCTTCAGCATCTCTGAACTCCAATCTCTCCACTCTTTGTTAATCTCAAATCCCTACAAGTCCTCACATTCTCTTACCCTGTCTGTACCATCTGCCTACCTTGCCTCTTTAACACCAGAAAACTGACGCCATCCTGGTACTCACAAAACAAAGATATGACTATGTCCCTTATTTACTGATTAATATCTTTCTCTAGCTCCCTGAAAAACAGAACCTTCAGACTGGCCTTTAGAGCCCTCATAACTTAGTTCTAACCACTAGACATTGCTCCTAAAATTACAAAATCTGCAACAGTGCCGAGCTACCTTACTAGCTTATCTTAGCTAGCTGAAGCGTGGAGGATCTGAATCACGTCTCTGCAAAATCAAAGTCACAGTTATTCCACATAATTTCTTCCCTCCCTCTTCTTCAAACCGCAGTTCTGTAACAGGCTACGCTGCATAGCTCAAATATCCCGACCGGTTTTGAAACAAAACAAAACAGCACATCGACAGGCAAGCCCCCAATTTCACCCTGAAGCACACACTATACCTATGCCCTCAGAGATGCTTCCCTCTTCCGCCTACGGTGTCCTAAGTGGGACTGAAGAGCGGAAGTGAAGACAACCAACTTCCGGTCTCTGGCGACGCGTGTATGTGACGTCATCGACTCGGCGACCCAGGCTGCTGGGCCTCGGTAGTCAGTCGCTGTATGTTAGATGGCCAGCAGGGGGTGACAAGAGACCGCTGTGAGTGCAGGGACCCGAAAGACGGCGTGGGTTTTGGGAGAGTAGATTTTGGGAGAGTGATCTAGTGTTTGCTTATTAGCCTGGCAAGTGGTCAGTGCCTATTAATAAACCAATTTGGTTTAATCCTCACTCTTCCGCTCAGATTACTCCTAGTGATTTCCTGTTGTCACTTTATTTTAAATTAACTTGATCTTTTGTTGGTTTGTTAAGACAAAGAATTTTCTTTGGAAATTTAAATAACTAATGATCAGTTTATTTAGCAAGTGAAACTACTTACTCCATTTCCTCCAGGAAAAACATATTCCTGAAAAATCTGAAATGGTTTCTTGTTGTGCATTTCTAACATTTATTTCTGCATGGAAGGAACCAAACTGTTTTACATTTGGAATGTAAAACAATAAAATCATTTTTTGGAAGTATGAAATTTCAGGCTTTAAGAAGGGCTTTGAGATTATGGAGCTCCAGTCCGCTCACTTCATAGGTGGAAAATTGAAACCCTTAGAGTAGGAACCAGAAGAAAATGTATGATTTGGGGTTGGTGGTGCCTAGGTGGGAAGGAGAGAGAATATTTCTGCAATGATTTTTGAAATGTCATCAATTATAAGAAGAGCAAAGACTACTACCTTGTAAATTATGATGTGTTACAGTGGAACCTGTATACACCTTGCCTGTATTCTTTCATTCATTCAATGAATATTGGTTACTGACACGTTCTAAGCCCTGCTTTCAAGTTTGTGAATACCTCTATAATAACTGAAAATCAAGCAGATCTCCTGCCCTCCTGGACTTTATTTCCAGCAGTGAAGTGAATATTTGCTCCTCTACATACTTCTCCCATCTCCCTTCCCCAGGTTCATCCAAGTTCCTAATAAATTGATGTATGAAACAAAAAGAAAGTGTGGTTGAAATATTGGGGGTTTGGGGGCTTGGAAAGAAGGTCAAAGGCAAGGAGTAAAAGATGAAAAAACAAAAAACAAAAGTAAAATTAGATAAAGTAGAAGTATCATGATGAGGGACATTTTTTCCTAGAAATGTTCTAAAGTTTTTTCCTGAGTTTCTTTTATGACGGCTAAATGAATACTATTTTCATATCAATTTTGTATTGCCATATTGTATCTCTTTTACAAGTCTCTTTTCTGAAACAATATAAGATAGCATTTGCACTTTTAAATGACCTTATTTGGGAAAGACAAGTTGCCAAATCTGTATCAAAGCTATAGCTACATTTTTTTAAATACAAAATCTGTCACTGAAGAAAAGCAGAGACTCTGGAGACTGCCTTCCACAAACTGATCTTGGACACTCAAAAGCTGGTCTGAAAGTAAAGTCCAAATACAAATCTGTGCTTTATTCTGAATCACTTCAACCCTTTTATAATTTAATGACCGTTCTGCGGTGCCTGCTGTGCTTGCCTGACTTGCTCTGCTGTGGAAGTTCACAGACCAGCAGTTTACCACTCACGTTTGAGTCTCAGCAGACTTGATTAAGGTCAAAAGGAAAGTGACCTTTCATTCCTCTCACCTCCACCCCCAGCTGATATAACAACACCCATGGTTTCCTGAATTTAATAAACAAATTCATCTGATGACCTTCAGCAGAACATCAGGTCTCTACCCAAGTTACGTCTGCTCTCTATTTTCTTGCCTATGATAGATTTGCTCATTTGAAAATCTGCAAGTGACTCAGGCTGATTAAGACAGTAAAGTTACTGTTTAGTTACTTTTCTCTCATTGTTGAGACAGAATACCTGACCCCCAAAATTAGGGAAGAAAAGGTTTATTTCTTACAATATTGGAAGTTTCAGTCCATACTGAGCTGGCTGCAAGGCGGGGTGGCGTGGCTGAGGGCCAGCCATTCATGGCAGCCCCAAACCGCAAGGCGCGAACCAGCAAGAGAGGGAAGACACGCCTTCATCCCGCCCTTACACTACATGTCGGCTCCACCCCTGGGCAGGTGCCCCACTGACACCCTCAATTCCAGCGCCAGACAACAAACCAATCACAAACACCGGACTCAGGCACCATAATTACATGAGACTTGGTGGGGCCACAGGAACATAACCCATAACTGTTACCCAGACACTTTAAAGTAGTTAATATTGTATTTGTTTGTAAACCAATAAAAAAAACTGGTTACATTTTCTTCTCTTTCAAAACAATTACTTTTTAACCATCTTGTCTCTGTAGAGATTTTTTTTCTGGCAACTTCCTTTCTCTAAAATATGCCTAACCAGGATCTAGAAAGACGACTTCCTGAATCATCTTTCCTACTTTCACATTCTTTACCACAAGAGCCTTTGGCAAAACAGTGACCAATTGCTGACTCCAGACATGATAGGATCCTGGATTCCCAAAGAAGCCGGATTCCAACATCAGCAGAGAGAACTGGCCAAAAGAAACAGGATAATGATTTTGTGTCAGGAAAATAACTCACAACAAATTAGATGTCTGATGTTCGAAGTTTGTGGTCTCACTTAAGGGATGAAGTCGTGAACCAAATCAGGTTAAGATAGTTTTACTGTCTTTTAAGAGAAAGAACTGGACTTCCAGGAGGGGTCCCGAGTGGGTGGACGCTGAGGCTCTTTGTCAAGGGTCATCCATACAGCAGAATCACAATGTGGGCACAATGTGAGTCAAGCTACACTTAGCTAATATTAATCCAGTGGGAAAATTAGTCGCATAGCAAGAGTACATGGAAAGAACAAAGGTATTCCTGGAACAGGAGGGGAGTATGGGTCCAGATGTTGTCGTCTATCTTACATGTGATACCTGTGTGGGCTTACTGGACCCGGCAGTGCTAACTACAGTATGATCTCAACTTGCTGTTTATCTCTAAGGAGGTTCAGAGATAAACATCTCCTTCTTGAGGCCTGAATCTATTCAAATTTGCCCCTACCCACAATTTTTATGTTTTTCTCTTTAATGCTTATTGCCTTGAAGGCTCAGTTCCACTCTGATTGCATACTAATTTTCTTCTTTCTGTCTTTTTTCTTTGGACAGGATCTTGCTATGTAGTCCAGGCTGGCGTTGAACTCACTAAATAGCTAAGGCTGTCCCCAAGCTCACAGCAATCCTGCTTCAGCCTCCCAAGTGATGGGATTACAGGCACGTGCCACCATTCCCTGCATGTATACTAATCTCTATCTAATTTAACTGTCTGTGATAATTTGAGATTACATCAGAATCATGAGTTTAATTAGCTGAGAATTCTTTGATACTACAGTACCATACCATTAATCAGTTATCATGTGTCTT
>RJWM01002038.1:0-87500 GCA_004363535.1 Dasyprocta punctata | reverse complement strand
TTGTAATCCTAGCATTCTGGAGGCTGAGGCAGGAGGGTTGTCAAGAGTTTGAGGCCAGCCTAGACTACACGGTGAGTTCAAGGTCAAGCTGAACTACAGAGCAAAACCCTGTCTGAAAAGACAAAGGAAAAAAAAAAGATTTCTCAGCTGCCAGTGAGATGGAGGGACATATTCTGTCCGGCCAAGCAGAATCTGCTGTATGTGATTCTTTCAATGCCGAAGTGAGTTTAGCAATGAGGCACTGAATTACTATAACAATCTGAGGCAGCGTTCGTCACTATGATACCTAGAACTAGTCTCAGAAAAGTATGTTTAAAATTTAGATGTTTATGTAAAGATAGGCCTTCCAAAATATGTCCATTTTGACTGACATTAAATGTAAACCTTATAAGCAATGCAATCCTCTGTGAATATTATCATGTGGAGGAGGAAGAGAAAAGGAAGAGGAAGAGGAGGATTATTTTCAGATATTTCAAAGTACATAAAACATAAAATCGTGTCTATTTTGCAAGAAAGTACATGTTCTGTAGTGCCCTTGAGGATTTCACAATTATGATTTGTGATCTGTACACATATTTAGTACATATTTAAATTAGCCATTGTGGCACAAGTATCCTAAGATCATTTAATTAATTGCCTGTGTTATCTAAATCCCTACTTAAATTTCTCCCCTAGATATGTTACTCCTGCAAGTTAAATTATTCATCTCACTGAACTTTCTAAACTGTAAAAGCTGCTTGCTTTCTAGTTAGGGTGCTATTGTGAAGGCAATAAATACTTTTTTTGTATTAAAAGATAAGGGTCAGGAACCATCATGTCTAAAAGTAGATACCTGGAGCTTAAAATTCATCAGACCATTTTTTGTACGACTCCAAGATCCAGGAAACAAAGACATCCTTCTCCTGGGGGTACGTATTATCACGGTCATTCTAAGGGATTAAGTGAAAATTTGTATGTATGACAGTACAGTCCTGTAAATATCTTCAGTGAAGAAACATGTATGAATTCCTGGGGTGGCAAAGGGAAAACATCAGTGAACTGGCATTGATCTGATGTGTGCGTATTTGTGCCTGTGTTGCAAGAATACATTGGAGACTGTGAACTTTATTCTCATGTCCTTAAGATTTCTCTTAAGGAAATTACTTACCTTGTTTTTCAGTAAGAATATCCAGAAAAAAAAACAGTAATATTTTTTGCCAGACTATATTTAAATATTTTTGAAGCAAGTATTAGCAAAGAAAATTTTCTTTCCTTCATGCTTGGCAAACAGATTCTAAGATCAGAATTATTAATTTTCTTTAGAAATATAAGTAGTGAGTATTTGATATACACTAGCCAGCTTAAGTATTACAATAAGTGTGAAAATTAGGAAGTATTACAAAGTAGGAAAGTGCAGCTCAAAAGCGTTCCATAACGTGTCTACTGTTACACAGTTGGTAAGGTGGTGGCAGAGCTGCCCTTGCAGAGAGATCTGTAGCTGCAAACCATGAGCTCACCTGCTTGGGAGAAAAAGCAAAACCAATTCATAGATACTCATCTCCAGAGACAAAGCCAACAGACATTAATTTGAAATACACTGAGTATTAACATTAGCTGTAGAAATAGTTATTTCATCCACGAGGATGGGGTATAGAAAGGAGCACTCAGGGAATGGCAAAGGTATTGGTTATGCTCCCATTCTTAAATCAGGTGGTAGCTCACTGGTATTCATTATGTCACGATACTTTATGGATGTGTTACATTTTTCAGTACCTATTAAAATAGTTAAAACAAAATTTTTCAGAGAAATGTATTATTAAGAGATACTGTGAAATCATTGTTTAAATAGCTTTTAAAAATAAAAACCAATATTCTTTTTCTCCGAGTAACTTCAATGTAATCCTTGAGCAGTTTGGATGCTGCCCTGGTTCCACAGAAATTCTGACATACAGTTAACTATCATTGCTGTTTCTTTTCTATTTCTGGGCCAGAACTCAAAGGACTACACCAGGTGTTAGAGAAAATCTGTCCCTACAATAAGATTAGAACAAAAGCCCAAGAGGATTAATTCTTCCAGGAAGGTCATATCAATTCAAGTAAACAACTTTGAATTTGAATTCTAGCAGAGTAACTCCTATTAAGCCAACAGCCACTTTTCCTTGAAATTAAAGTACTACATTTTTATTAGAATGGCAAACCATCATTACATTATCAAGTTAAATCATGTATGTGTCTATTTTTCTCGAAATAATAGTTTCTATTTGTTAATGTATGTATTCTGTCAAAGTGACCCTAACCACAGCCAGCTAGTTTGCAATTGATATACAGATCTATCGCATTCTTGAAGGCCAACTTATACTGTGCTTTGGTATTACTCATTTATCTTTATTACAAAAGCAATCACAGCTGTGCTCATGAAAAGTCCCTGGGGCTGGAGATGTAGCTCAGTGGTAGAACATTTTTCTGGCCTGCCCAAGGCTCTGGATTTAATCCCCAATACTGCAAAACAATCTACTTTTCAGAAATAACCATAACTTAACCTTTTTTTTTGAAAATGCTGTGTCACTGTGGTTTATTGGTAAATACAAAGTATCAGCTCTTGCATTCTTTTAAGCAAAACCAAATAGATTAAAAACCAAGTACACATACCTTCTTTGGAATAGAAACATAAATTACTTTTAACAATGAAGCGCTTAAAATGTAAATATAAGACAGCATTCCAGAAGTATAAACTACAATTATAACCCTAATTTCCTCCTGAAATGTCTTTGCAGACACAAAAGCACAAGCAAGGACAACGTATTTTTAAACAAAGATAATTTTTTAACAAAAAATAACCTGAATGCAAACCCATACAACAGATCAATGATTAAGGTACTGGTGGGTAGGAGGAAAGGAGTTTCTGAAGTTACCATTAGTTATCTTTTATCACCTGTGTTTAGTTCCTTTTATTACCTCCATAACTCTAGAAGACATTTCTCTAATACTATTTCTTGGTTTTCTTTGTAAACTTTTTAATTAAGATTTTTGTTAATCAAAAATGTATTTATATAACTTAAAAAGTCAAATAGTACTATGAAGCTTAAAGTGAAGAACAGAAAGAAGGATACGAGCCTTTGAGGGCCCTGCCCCTCTCAATTTCTCATGCCTAGTCTCCAGGGGCAACTTTTTTACACTTTTCATCTCTTTCTTCAATTATTGATTTATTTATGTACTTATTTGGAGACAGGGTCTCACTGCATAGTTCAGGCTGGCCTTGAACTCTCTCTGTAGCCCAGGCTGGCCTCGAACTCATGGGAATCCTCCTGCCTCAGCCTCAGGAGTGCTGGGATTATAGACACGTACTACCATGCCCTGCCAGCCATTTATATTTGTAATTCCAAATATTATACTTGTGCTGCTGTTTTTATTATTCCATTTTAGAAACTTTATCTATCAACTTCTTGATATGAAAATTTTGGATTTGGCTCCTTATATAACTTCCAAACACTCTTTTCTACCTATCCTTAGAATTTTTTGGTCAAATCAATATTCATTTATTATTATTCCTATGTAAATATTGTTAATTGCTAAGGCACAAAATGTTTAGTTTTATGTTTATTAGTAATTCTTCATGAATTTTTCAACAGGACTATAAAAGTCCTCTCCTTATGAAAGTGTACCAGGTAAGCTCTTGGTTCTGTTTATTTGGTTTCCATTTCTCTGAGGACAGTTCCCTCCTGGAGACTCAGTCTTCCTGCTCCTGTCTGTACTGATCGCACTCTAGGCTTTCTGCCTGGCACCAGGCTACCATTGCGCCTAATTATCGTCTTAGATTTTTCCTTTCCCTCTTTGGTGTTGAATCTCTTGTTTTCTTGGAACCTATCTCTTCCTGTTTTTTCCTTCCTTATTTTAGTGGCTGTGTCATCTGGTAGCTTCCTAAAAAAAGAGTTCATGAAGACAATATATTTGTAATCTTGCAAATATGAAACCAACTTTAATTCACTGTTGTACTTGGTTCATTTTGGCTGGATATGGAACCCAGCGAGGCTAGAAATCACTTTCCCCTAAATTTTCTACAGCATTGGTCTCTTGTTTCCAGTCTCCAGTATTGAGAAACACGGTTCCATTACGGTCACTGAACCTGTCTCTTTTTTCTCTAGGAGTGTTTTTATAAAACATTTGTTCTAGGCCAGGGATTTAGCTCAGTGACATAAGCACTGGCCTGGCAAGTATGAGGTGGTGAGTTCGATCCCCAGTACCAAAACAAAAAAACAAAACGAAACAAAAAAACACATTTGTGCCTTATTTATATATTAAAAAAAACCACACTCATTCAAAATATTTATTGAAGAGAGAGGAATCAGAAAAGAACTATGTACATATAGCAACCCCCCCATGAGAAATGTAATTATTATGCACTACAAACATGTATTAATAAAAATAAAAAATAAAAATTAATATTTATTGAGGAGCCACTACTGTGCCAGGCTCTGTTTTAGATGCTAGGGATTACCTCCTCTTTATTTATTTATTTATTTTTATTTATTCTTTTTTTTTTTTTTTTGCGGCACCAGGGATTGAACTGACAACCTCGCGCCTGCCAGATAGGTGCTTAAGCCATTGAGCCAAACTCCCAGCCCCAGTTTTTTGAGGCAGGGTCGCACTATGTAGCTCAGGCTGACCTTGTGCTCAAGCTGTAGCCCAAGCTGGCCTCAAACTCATAATGCTCCTCCTACTTCAGCCTCAGGATTACCTCATTTTTAAAGAGCCATATGTCTCTGCTTTTGAGGCTCATACATTTTAGTGGGGTAACGATATATAAGATAAATAAGTAGAACATATAGTACATTAGTGATGAATACTCAAGCAAAAAAAAATCGGAGAATTTCTAGAGTCAGCATAAGAAAGGCCTTGTATAGAAAGAAGCTTTAGAATAAAAACCCGAGGAAGTAAAGAAGCAAGGTAGGCCAGTACCCAGGGGACCCTCTTTCTAGGCAGAGGCATTATATGCACCAGCCATGAGGCAGAAGTGTGTAAAATGGATAGTCTGGGAGAAGTCCACGCTAATATATAAATTTAAGATTTGTTAGTACACTGGTGGTATTTACAGTCATGTCACTAGATGTCTTGATTACTTTTACTTTTCTCTTGTTGGTTGGGCAAAATATTCAACACCCAAAATGAAGGAAGGAAAGTTTCATTTAGCTTATAGTTTTGGAGGTTTCAGTCCATAATCAGCTGGCTGCAAGACAGGGTGGCATGGCACTGGGGCAACACTCCAAGGCAGCAGCCAGGGCAAAAAGGGGGAAAACAAGCCACTTCTCCTCCCTTATATTGTACACAGGCCACCTCCGCACCCCTCATACCTCCACCCGCCTATCCCCCCCTTCAGGGTGGGTGTAGCACTCACAAAATCTCCTTACCCTCCTCTTGCACAGAATGAGGATATTTACAAAGTAAGGATTCTGTCTCCCTGCTGAGTCTCTCAGTTAAACTTGTCAAATTGACACAATGTATCAACCATAAGAATCCCAGGCTTGTCAACTTGGCAGCCAGACATATTTCTTTAAACCAGCCTCCAGATACAAAGGCATACTTATTTGTAATATTTTGCAACTTGAACATTATAACATATCTTAACAATCCTTATGAACCAGCATTAAGTATATCAACATTATATTTCATTAGAATCATAACATTTGGTCGTTGGTCTCCCAAAGACTCCTGCACATTCCTTTATGCAAAAGGCATTTAGTCCATCTGCAAGAGTTGCTAAAGTCCCAACAGTTTCAGCATTGCTGAAAAGTCCAAGTCCTAAGTCTCCTTCAAGATGGAAGGCAAACTCTTAGCTGCAAAGCCCAGTACAATTGAAAACAAAGTTAAACACTTCCAAGATGCAATGGCACAAGATAAACATTCCCATTCCAAAAGTTAAAAACAGGAGGGTACAAAGGATTGAGACAAAAGCAAGTCCAAAACCCATCAGGGCAAACAATAAGTCCTGTAGTTCCATGTGCACCATTTAAGACAATCTATGGCAAACTGTAAGTTTCATAGGGGTTGTGTGACTCCACCCCTGCAGCACTTCTGGTGGCTACTGATTCCACAGCTTCTTTCTTGGGCTGGTTTTGCTTCCTCCTGGCAGGTTTCCTTAGATGATCCCTGTTCCTGGCTTTTCTAAACTTCTGGAGTCTCCACCACACCCCTGGCTTGAAACTCACAGCTTTACACACCACCCTCTCAGGGGCACACTGCCTGGCCTCCCAGGCCTGAAATCAAGGTGAAAGCCTTTTCAACCTCAAAACTCCTGCATTCTCTGTGCACCTAAAACCAGCACCACGTGGATGCTGCCAAGGTCTGCTGCCAATTGAAGCAGTATCCAGGCTTTCCTCTCTCTTGGTTCTAGGGGTTGAGTGCCTGGATCACTGAGCTCTCTGAACCTGATTGGAGGAAAAAATTCTCGCTGCCACCACCATTCTGGAACTTCGTGGGGCCTCTGCCACCGTTCTGGAACGTGGTGCTCTGCAGCTTTCTCCTCTGAGCCAAGTGTTTCACTTTTGCAGTTTTGGTGCTGCAAAGGTTGGAGACCTGCCTCCACTTCCCATGATGTCCCCAGGCTATCTGTTTTGTTTCTCTGTACCTTCTCAGCAATCGAGGTCTCAGCTCTATCTTTATAGTTCACAGCTTTGTGCCCAAACTCACAATGTTTTAAATCATCCTGCTGGGTTCTTTGTTCTTGATTTGCAACATAGATCTGGCTAAAAGCCCCCAACAATAACCAGGCCACTTCCTCAGTATTTGACTGCTTTGAAATTTCTTCTGCCAGACTAATCAATCCACCATCCTTAATCTTACTCTCAGGCAAAGTTTCTGGACATGAGCAAAATGCAGACAAACTTTCAGCCAAGCCATAACACGCATCATGTAGAGTCCAACAACCAATGCCATCCTTCTTTCCAGCAGAAACGTCCCAAGCCTGGTCTTTACTGGCAGGCTTTCTATCAGCCTACTGGTCCCCTGAGCTCTGACCAGAATTTCCCATACAGAACAACCTAAACTATTCCAGGACTACTCTTTAAGGCAACATCTCTAAACCTTTCCAAACTCTTCCCACAAACCACTCCCCACATGGTCAGGTATAGTCACAGCAACAAGGAAATTCTTGGTACCAAAATCTGTCTTGGTTACTCTTACTTTTCTCTTGTTGCTGAGGCAAAATATCCGACACCTAAAATGAAGGAAGGAAAGGTACATTTAGCTTACAGTTTTTGGAAGTTTCAGTCCATAATCAGTTGGCTGCAAGGCAGGGTGGCATGGCACTGGGGCAACACTCCAAGGCAGCAGCCAGGGCAAAAAGGGGGAAAACAAGCCACTTCTCCTCCCTTTTATTGTACACGGGCCACCACCACCCCTTCATGGTGGGTGTAGCACTCACAAAATCTCCTTGCCCTCCTCTTGCACAGCATGAGGATATTTACAAAGTAAGGTTTCTGTCTCTCTGCTGAGTCTCTCAGTTAAACTTCTCAACCGTAATGCTAGATAAGATCACCCTGAGAGTAGAGTAGATAGAAAAATGAAAGGCATTCCAACAGTCAGAGTTTGAAGAGTTGAAATGAAATCAGTCAAAAAGAGAAGGAGCAGCCAGAAAGTTAAGGAAAAAACTAGGCAAGCATAGTATTCCTGGGAATCAAGTAAGAAAGTATCTCAAGAAGAGATTAACCAGTTGTCTCAAATACTGCTGATAGATCAAGGAAGAGGAGGCCTTAGAGCTGGCATCATGGAAATTATCGGAGACTTTGGGTAGAGAGGTTTCATTAGCATCATGAGAATGATGGCCAAAGTGGGTTCAAGAAAAAATTAGTAGAGAGACTTGGAGATGGATGAATTGTTGCTAAAAATTGAAAGATAAAGATGGAACAGCAGTTGGAGAAGTGGTGTTAAGAAAAAGTGGGCTTTATATACATATGCACACATAGAAAATGGAGAAAATTCAGTGATTTAGGAGAAAAAGCGAAGAATGCTCAGACAAACTCGAGTAGTTTAAAGGGAATGAAGTCTAATGCACATGCAAAGTAGGCATTTAGTAGGAAAGCTCATCAGAAGTAGGAGGGGAGAATGTAGAACATGAGTCCATGATGCACAAAGAAAACTATTATGGTGGTGAGAGTTTGTGTGAGATCTCTTCCAATTGATTCCAAACATTTTCAGCAAAAGATAGCAAGATTGTAAGCCAAAATGAGGAAATTAGCAGAAGGTTGTTTAATCAGAAAGGAGATAGCATAAAGTGGCCACTAGGAGAGAAAATGAACCATAAATGAAGAGTGTTGCAGTATTAAGGGTCTTGTTGCAGTTAGTGCCCTTGATATAAAATGATTCTAGTCAGTATGAATTCTCTACACTCGCATTCCACGGTGGGGGTGGGGAGCGGGGGGTACAAAGGGTGAGTTTAGAGTTGAATTTAACTAGATTTATGATTGTCTGAAGGAAGAACAAAGAACGAAGAGGGACAAGAGATATGAGGGTCTCTTTATCCCCAGAGTTCCGTAATTTCTCAGTGATTGCCTTGGGATAGCACATTTTTCATTCATTATGCTAGGCACTCTGGATTCTTCCAAAGTAGAATTTCATGATTTTTAGTTTGAGAAAATGCTGTCATATTATTTCTTTCATAATGTATCCCCCCTACCTCCTCTGTTATCACTAAAACTCTTACAAGTTAGTCCTCTAATTTTCCTATTGTTTCTTATTTATTACCTTCTCTGTCTTGTTTTATTCTACTTCAGGGAGAAATTTCATGGAGGGAATCTTTCAATTCTTTCACTGAATTGCTCACTTTCATTATTCTGTTTGATTTCCCAGTGTTTGTTCATGGTCACTGAATATTACTTTTTATAGCTTTCTGTGTTTGTCCCACGTCTACTGCAATAAATACCCTCCTTTTTTTGCTTGCTTAGCTTTGAAGGGATTTTGTTTAGCTGGTTAGTTAGTTTTTTTGTGCCAGGGTTTCACTATGTAGTGCATGAGCTCCCTACTTAGCCCTCTGTGCCCTCTAAAATTCTGAAAGCCAAGAGGGAAACAGCAGGGAGATTGACTAAATCCTCCTACATCATTATCCCTGACCCCAGCTATGCTTGGCATCTCCAAGTCCAGAACTTCTTTAAATTAAAATTTCTAGATAGATTCCTTCCTGAAGACTTCTGTCTTCTGCCACAGTGACATTACCTCTTTACAGACAGTTGAGTTTCAAGGTTTTTAAAAATGTGCTAAATGTATTATCACTAATAGACAAACTATGTTCCAAAACTTTTATTATAGCTCCAGTGTAATAGCATCTCTTATATTTCTTTTATACTTGTTGGCTTATACTTTTTTAAAAAAATCTCCTTACTGAGCTATGTGTGATGGCTCCTTATTGATTCAGGTGTGGTGCTGTAATCCCAGCACTTGGGAGACTGAGGCAGCAGGATCACTGGTAACTTTGAAGTCAACGTGGGCTACATAGTGAGACCCTGTCTCCAAAAGCAAAGAACAGACTAAACAAAATAAAAAAACCCCTCCTTGTTGAAACTTTATTTTATTTTGTTTTGTTTTATTTGCTATATAGCTCAGGCAGGTTTTTGAACTCACCGTGTAATCCAGACAGGCCTCAAACTAGCAACAATCCTCCTGCCTGAGTCTCCAGGTGCTAGGGTTACAGGTGTGTGCCACCATGCCAGGCTCTGGAACTTTAATAAAGTCCCAGGAAGATACATGATAACCACAAATGCTATCTTCATGGCTTAATACAAGAAGTCTTCCTGAGAGAGATGGTCAACCAAAGGGGACATAAGCACACATGATAATATGTAATTTATTATGGTTTAGAAATAAAGGGTACTTTTAGGTCATTGAATACTTTTAAACACTCAAGCTTCTACTTATTCTTTTTTATGTGAAACATTTTCCATGCTCTTCCTTGATTGCACGTTAGTAGGCAACACTTTAACATTTGAGACATTAAGAGAGGGAAGGTCTAAGAAAAGGACCATCGTATAAATTCTATAGGATATATATAATCAAGAACTAGATTCAGTTATTTTTATTGAAATTTTCCAGACAATTTAGGCCCTTAGGAAGGAGAAGTATAAGGATGATTTCAATTTCAGTAGCTTTACTAAATGCTTTCTCCAAAAACCTCTGTGCTTATTTATTGCCAAGAAAGCTCATTTAATCTTTTGAAACTACTTTCTCATAGACCAGTTTTAAGATTTTTTTACAATCACGCAACTCCTTAAAAGTATAGTCCAACATAACACCTAAAAAAAATTACAAAAATTAGATTGCAAATTTGAAAGTGTTCCAGTTATCTGTAAAACTTTGTATTGATATTATATGTCATCTTTTCTCTGAGACTAAACAGATTATAAATGATCATTATTCTAATGTTTTTCCAACTATATGGAAGTACAATTGGCAAAAAAATTATTCTAATGTTTTATGCAAAATTTTACCTCCATGTACCTCCATGTAGGTGCTAAAATAAGGACAGATTATGAAATAGGTTAGGCCACAGGATGACAATGTGATCCATACAAACTATGATTGCCAGCCACAATATCTTCCTTCAGTTCAAAGAAAGATTTTATTTTGATTTTTGTACACAAATTCAGTATGTAATTTACAGTTATTAAAAAATCCTGCTTTGACCCGGGAAAATTGTGAAGCTTTGTCCTGCAGTGGCATGGAAAAAGTAAACAAATCCGTGAGTAAGGGTGCTCACACAACTTTACGTCTGACAGACCCAGCCTTAAGATCGCCCTCCAACTTTTGATTGTTTGTTTTTGAGATAGAGTCTCACTGTGTAGTTGAGTCTGGGTTTGAACTCATTCTATAGCCCTGACTGGCCTCAAACTCATGGCAGTTGTCCTAATTCAGATTCCCAAATGCTGGGATTACAGGTTTGTGCCACCATGCCCAGCTTGACTTTCCACCTCCTATCAACCCATGACCTTGATGAAGTTGCTTAACTTCTCTGCAACTTAGTCTCATCATACAAAAATGGAGATAATACACTCACCACAGAGTTGCTCATATTATGTTGAAATCTTGATAAAGGTGCTTAACTTCTCTCCAATTTAATTTCATCATACCAAAATGGATGTAATACATTCCTTACAGGGTTGCTCACATTATGTCAAGGTAATGTGTATAAAGTTCTTAGTGCATGACTGATAGGTACCTGAAAAGCACTCAACAAATATTTCTCACAATTATTTTTATGATACAAAATTTGAACTTCAGCCTGCATAATTTTTATTTAGTTTAGTTTAGTTTTTAGTTTAGTTTAGTTTAGTTTTTTGGTACCAGGGATCGAACTCATAACCTCACACCTGCCAGACAGGCAGTTACACCACTGAGCTAAATCCCCGGCATGCATAATTTTTAAACTGCATAATTTAAAACTGTAGTTTTACTCCATTTCAGGAACTAAATTTGTATGTTAAAAGTTATATAACATCTTATCTGTTTTTATTTTTTAAATCAATACTTAAAATATTATGTTTACCTCTATTTTATGATTATTAATTCTATTTTATCACTCTTAATATTTAATCAAGAATCAGTTAAATTTGCCGGGCGTGGTGGCGCACGCCTTTAATCCCAGCACTCGGGAGGCTGAGGTAGGAGGAGCGTTGTGAGTTCGAGGCCGGCTTGGGCTACAACGCAAGCGCAAGGCCGGCCTGAGCTACACAGTGCGACCCTGCCTCAAAAAACCAGGACCGGGAGTTTGGCTCAGCAGCTTAGGTTGTGAGTTCAATCCCCGGTGCCGCAAAAAAAAAAAAAAAAAAAAAAAGAATCAGTTAAATTTCCTTGATAGACCTATTTTCCCAGTCAGAACTTCTGTGGTCATAAACCACCTTGGGTCATTGTAGAATCTCAGTGGGTGAGATATGAAAATCAAGCAAATCACATAAGATGAAATTACTGGTCTCATCCAAATCGTCAAGTAATTTTTCATTTCCTCAATTAACCCAATTATGGTAGTTGAAAAAATTAGGGGTTTCTGTTCTGACATAAGAAGTCTGGAGGTAGGTAACTACTACAGTGCTTCAGTGACTTAGCAAGGTGAGAACTTACCTTGGTCTTTCTGACTAGACTAAAATGATTATAGCCATGGAAAGCAGCAGCAGCAAGCCTGGAAAGCCCTTTTATCCCATCCAGGCTACCACGCTTTTTGTTAGTACCACCCACAGACAGATTGGATTTTCCCATGATCCACACCCAGAACTATGCTAAACCAATCAGTATACTAATTTAGTATACCCACACCCTTTATCCCAGTATCACACACCTAGATTCAGCCACTTCTGAAAAGCTCCATCTATAAGAACTTGAGGGTTTCAGTAGACATTTAGATGCAGGCCACAACAGATCTGGTTTGAGAGTATTCCTCAATGGTTTAAGTGTTGGAAGCTTAGTTCTCATTTGGTAGAGGGGGAATAATGATAGTCTTCAAGTGGTGTGGAATCGTCAAGAGATGGAGTTTAGTGAAAGGTAAATTAGGTAGAGTTTAGCATGGGAGTGCTACCCTTGGAAGGAATTGAGGTAATTCTTGTGGAATACTTAGAGGTGCTTTTATAAGGGTGAACCTGGCCCCTTTCCACTCTGTAGTTCCTGCCTCACCATGTGATCTCTATCTCTTGAATGAATTCTCACCATATTGCCATCCTCCACAATATGATGTAGTCAGGGAGCCCCTCTCTAGGCCCAATACCATGCTGTTTAGACTTTCAGCCTCCAAAACTGCAAGCTAAATAAACTTCTATTAATAAAATATACAACCTAGGGTATTTATTTATAGCAAGATAAAATAACTAATTCAAAGGGTGTTTAAGAATGATAATAACACAAAAGCAAGGAGGATTATGATGTGAACCACTTGGTTATCTGGAGAAAGCACAATCCAGACAGTGGGAATACCAGCTGCAAACATCCTGAGGTGGACACATGCTTGGCTTTTGGAGAAGGATTAGGAAGGTCTGTGTGATGGAATAAGAGTAAGTCTTAAATAATAGACGAGGTCAGAGACAAGATCCAGAAGGCCTTATAAAGATTTGGGGTTTTACTCTGTTAGAAAATGTTATAAAAATTTTGAATGTAGGAATGACGTGATGTCACTTAATGTTTTGAAAGGATCTATCTGACTATTGTGTGGAGACTACCCTGAGGAGGCAAGGGTTGAAGCAAGACCTAAGTTAAGACTTCAGCAAAAATCAAAATATAAAACAACAATGACTGAGACCAGGGAAAACATGTAGATTTATTGCACTATTTGAACACAGTTTGCTACCTGGATATAAAGAATGCCTTCTTCTGTGTACCAGGAGGCTGCAGGTGGCAGAAGACTAAGGCAATGTATATGGAGGGCAATTGCAGAAGAACTGGCAATTCAGAGATCTTGAACTGGCTTTACATGTAGGAAAGTTGTATTTTAGCATTTTGACAGTCTGTAAAACTTTGCAGCCTTCATTTCTTCTTTCTTGAGGAACCATGATAGAGCTGGAAGGGACAGAGAAACAGGCTGTCCCAGAGCCAAATCTGTTAGAGCCTCCCCCAAAATATTGGGAGAGTTCCCAAAACCTTGTGGCAGTTGAGTCCAATTGAGTTGCATCTTGTCTCAGGTTCTTGTCAGTTGAAGGGGCTTATGGGAGCAACTCACAAGCAGAGAAAGGTATCTCTTAAATCTAGACATGTAAACCAGGTGGCATCTAGAGATAACAGTCCAAAAAGGTTGTATGGCTTGGAAGCCAAAAGTTAACAGTCTATCAGGATCCTGTATTCCTTTAGGTGACTGATGTGTGGTTGGATGCCTTTTTGTGCTTCTCATGACATCTGACAGCAATGGGGGTCACAGTAAGGCAGCATGGTTTATGGTCAGGCCTGGAGGCAAGTGTTCGGTTCATACTTCTGCGAGGAGAGTTTTCAGAATTTCAAGATTGTGGTTATCTGTCTCAGGCTGATGCAGGCATTATCTTTCTCTTGGGGAACACTCAGAGTTGAAAGTGCAGGGTTAAATGACAGGGAAGCTGGCTGACTTGGAGCAAAGAAGACAGTTGCTTCTAACTCAAAGAGGAGGTCTCTTCCCAAAGTAGTATGGGGACTGGCTTACACAGGAGATGTCCTCCCAGGTTGCAAGTTTGTGCCTGGTAGAAGAGGCAAAAGGGAAGAGTTCTACTTGCCATGATAAAGGTGCTATGGGCTCCTAGTGGCCCAGCTGAAGAAGGAAGCCCAATCTGACCTAGACTGAGCTCGTCAGACCAATGAAAACGTTGTCATCTGATCCCGGTTGAAGCTTTTGAAAGTTCTTATCTTTTAATCTGAATAGGCATTTATTTTTTAGTGTTCATAGTCCTTACATCTGGCTTTTGGGTAACAGTAATATCTTTTGACATGTTGTTGGGCTTTTTGCCCCCCCCCACTTTGATGTCTTTGAGAAGTGCTCAACTGGTTTATTTCTAGATGAGGCAACCTTTGGGAAAGGCCATGGCAACTCATTCATCAGGGCTGATAGTCCAATTTTTCCTCAGTCAAAATATGGGACTCAGCAGGAACTGCTGACAGTCTTCTCAGGTGGGCACTAGATGATGCCATCTGACCAGTATAGAAACAGAAAGCTCCAGAGGGAGGGCTTCTATGGCCCAGGGCAGGCAGTGGCTACCTGAAACCAGTTCAATTGGCTGGAAGTAGACTAGTTGGGAGCAGGGAGTGAACCCATAGTCGTTGGCAGCATTTGTGGTGGTTGACGAGGGTGCCAATGTGGAATTCTTAGGAAAAATGAGTGTCTTTTTCCTTTTTTTTCTTTGAACAGTTTGATTTCATTTTTAACCCCATAAAAGCCATTTTTCCTGAAATCAAGAACAGTGGGTTTTAACTAATTAATACCTATCTCTGATTTCCTACATGTGTGTTGCATACCCTTGAATAATGGCACAACAGACAACGGATGGGTACCCCTCAGAGAGAGACCATTCAGATGCCCACCTGGCTGTGCCCCTTACAGGGACTTAAGCACGACTTTGCTAAGGAGGGGGCAAGGCCTCCATTATGGCATATGTAGATCATCATGGAACTGCAAGTGAGGGACCTGTCAGCCACCACAACCAGTGCTTCCCACTCTTGGTGCACAGACAGAGCAGCCCCTGGTTTATGCTGTCCTTTCCACTCACACATTCATTCAGCGGGCACTCAGCAGTCGAACACTCTAAACCCCTTCCCTTGAGGGTGTTCCTGACCAGGAGAATGGACCAGACTCTCCTTCTGCTTGAGCTGAGCAGGACTGACAGATAGAGTAACGGTGGTGCCCCGGGGGTCTTACCAAAATCAGGCAGGCAGGCAGGCAGGCAGGCAGGCAGACGGAAAGACAGACCACATCCTCTTCCCTTTGTGACCTGCTCAAGTGGGGAACAAGGAATCCTCCTTCAGGCCTCTGAGGGAACTTGAAAAATCTCAAGGGTATGTCTTCCTGTCAGGACCTGGAGATGTTCTTGCTCCATTCAGAAGGGCCATGGCTGGTGACCAAAGAAATCTTCCCAGCTGATGTACCAGATGCGACAGCAAACAGAAACATCAAAATGACACCCAAGATTTGGAGGTGGATTTATTTATGTCAATCAGGATCATTCCTAAAATATCAGGCTCTGACCAATAGTAGCCCAGGGTTAACATGGGATAAGCAAGCAGAAAGTACAGAGGCAAAATGCCTTGTCAGTTGGAGATTGGTTCTTACAGTATGCGTCATAGTGACCAACTATACATTATGAGGAGAATAATGTCTGCTTATTTTACTTTGATGATGATAGCACTCAGATAGTGTAGGCTTTTCCTTTCAGTATAAAGTTTCCTAGCAGTCTTACAACAAATGGCTTTAACACCCATTAACAAATGTTCCCCAGATCCAGTATTTCTGTAGGGTTTGTGGAATGACTGGTTTTGCATTTTATTACTTCTGTATTTATCTTTCATCATTGTAGTTACTTGTTTCTTTTTCCCTTTTTAGCAACTCTTTTCATTTTTGTTTCAGTTTAATTTTGATTTTTGAAAATAAAAAAGAATTATAGAATTTCACCATGGTGAGCTATACTCCTAGTTGCTTGGATGAAAGATACAGGTAATAAAAATTAATATGAAAGCACAAATTCTGTAGATACAGAAACAGTTCGAATACTTTATATTATTTGACCCAGTTTTAAAAATAACATACAATTTACATAATAATATTTACATAATTTACATAAGCCTATTTGTTAGACTTCTTAAAGATATAAGAAATGTTATACCCAGGTGACCTTTGGCAGTGGGGGTTTTGTGCAAGGATATATTAGGATGTAAAATAGCCCAGGACAATATCTTCTGAGTTATAGAGTTACTCTAGGCACTTTGACTGGAAAGTATAACAGGACATGCCTCATGGAAAATTGGAATCATGCCTAAATTCTAATGAACTGCAACTCCTTTAGTTCATAAGACATCTGGCTTTCCAAGAAGGATAGAATGTGATTAGATCCATAGATCTCAATTAAAAATGTAGTGCAAAAACTACTTTGAATTTTATTCTCACAGAGGTCAGTCTTGTTTGTGTCCTGTCTGTAGAGTGGTCCAAACATTGGACTAGCAAAACCAGCAAAAGCTGCCCAGCTTACCCAGTTTCCCTAAGAAGGACAGTATAAAATTAATGGGGCTTTAAAACTTCACATACTCCTGGCTGACTGATTACTTGAAATTTCCTATCATATTTAAACTAAATGTATCTTGACTATCAAACCAACATGAACACTTGACATGACTCTTCCTTTTTTTTTTTTTTTTTTTTTTTGTCTTTTTGAGACAGGGTCTCACTATGCAGTTCAGGTTGGCCTTGGGCTCACTTTGTAGCCCAGGGTGGTCTCGAACTCACAGTGATCCTTCTGCCTCAGCCTCCCGAGTGCTGGGATTACAGGTGTGTGCCAGTTGCAAACTCTCCTGAAAACTCATTCAGCTTCTATTCTTTGACAGCTTGGTGGTATAAAAATCAGTGGAGATCTGAAATCAGTGTGTATAAATTCCATTTTTCAGCAATCAATTGCAGTGTCTTATAGACATATAATTAGATCCTTTGTCATAGTAACACCTTAAATTTCTCTAATACTTCTTTAAATCACAGGCCACTTTGATGGAGTACTAGTTTCAAGTCATTATTTCAAAAGAAACCTTCAGAAACCTAAAATACTGACAACTTCATCCTAAATTCTATTTAACACACTGTGTGAACTTGTATTTCTTCTTTTTAACTGTGCTAATGATTTTGTTTGTTAGGGCAAACTGTTTAGCAAAATGAAATGATACTCAAATCAGGGAGATTTGGGAATAGGACTAGTTAGGACTTTTGGTACCAATCATGAAAAGTTGACAAGTCATTTAACTTCTCATGCCTTCAATTTCATCTCCTATAAAATTTGTAAGGTGTACAACTATGCTTCCTGCTATTTTTTTCTTTATGTGCCATTCATCTCTATTAATTAATAACCACTGTTGGTTTTAGCACTTAACATCTCCTTTATCTTCGGCTTAGCACTAGTTACAAAGGGCAACTGTCACATTTGCAAAATAAACTCAATTGTATGTTCCTTAAATATTTGTCCTGTGAAAGCTATGACATGATATAATTCCTGGCATTGTATAAAATGTGATTAATGTATGGGGAGCACAGTGAGCACCTGTCTGTCTAGAATGCAAAGGTAGTGAGGGGAAAGAGTTAGAGTTAATAATATACAGTTAACCTGGGAACAAATCATGGAGGGCCTTGAATGACATTTAGGAATTTGAGGTTCATTTCACAGACATCAGGAAGTAAATGAGAGGGTTAGTGAAATGTGTATTTTCCAAAGCTAGTCTGACAAGTTATGAGGACTGAAATGCAATGGGAATGAATGAAGAAGCCATAACAGCTTTCATTATTTTGATATTTTCAAAATAAGAGGTAATAAAGGTTTAGTTTAACATGGTGGCATTAGAAGAGGAAATCTAGGATGGAAAAGGAAAATCTGGGGAGGAGTCAAGAGACACTGGGAAAGAAAGCACAACAGGACCTGGTACCTGATAAATCAACGAGACAGAGCAAAGTAAAAGATGAGGCGATGAGAACACTGGAAGAAGGTCAGTAATTGAAACAGAGACGTTCAGATGTTCTGAGAAGATGCTGGGAATAGTTTGGGGCAGTTTGCATGGTGAGAGCTAGAAATGTTTGGCAGTAGTTGTAGCTGGCAAAGCCTCTGAAAGAGAAGCAGAGCCATGAAGATGAACAAAATGGTTGAGCAACTAAGTAGATCATTAACTCTATCCAGTTTAGCACAACAAACTAAAAAGGAGTTTTCTCTCAATAATTTTGTTCCAGAATATAATCACATAACAGTTTTATTACCATAGGGTTGATTGTTTATCTGGATCATCAGTGTATTGGTCTAGACTTGGAAAAATTTAAATAAGTAATCAGCAAAATTCTGGGTATTTCAGTTTCACAATAAATATTTTTGAAAAGTGAGAGAGGTTAAGCCAGGCGTGATGGTGCACGCCTTTAATCCCAGCACTCGGGAGGCTGAGGTAGGAGGAGCGTTGTGAGTTCGAGGCCGGCTTGGACTACAATGCGAGTGCAAGACCGGCCTGAGCTGCACAGTGTGACCCTGCCTCAAAAACTCAGGGCCAGGAGTTTGGCTCAGTGACTTAAGCGCCTGTCTGGCAGTTGCAAGGTTATGAGTTCAAGCCCTGGTGCTGCAAAAAAAAAAAAAAAATTAGTAAAGTGAGAGAGGTTAGCAACTGTTTGTAAAGAGTTATTGGTGAGTTGTTGAGGGGGTCTAACTGAATACAATGTAACATTTAAAAAATGGTTAAGACAATAAGAGACAGAATCTACCAAGAGATGAGGTGCCTCAAAGAACTGGATTTTGAATTTTAATTCAAAAAGTCTATGTGCATTTTACATATTTGTGGACAATAATATGATTGAACTGCAAATGGATAAATTGCTGATGTGAAAATTTCAAAAAGCCACATGCTAGAGGGGAGCCAAAAGTAACGCTACAAGAGAAAAATGTGTTCACGTTTAAATGAAATGAGGTTAATAATCATACAGTTTTGTCACCATTCAGCTGAGGTTTCTTTGTCTCAATTCAGATAGATATCACCAACTGGCAAAGTATGACTCTCTTCATGTTACTGGCTCTGGGCTTTGAGTGCCAGTAGCTCTCAGCCTTTAATGATATGGTTCTTAGTGTTATAGCCCTTATCAGCTTTTAGTCACTCCTATCAGCTTGTCAGCAGCAGAGGCTTATAGCTCCCTTGGCAACTTTGTGGAATTCTTCCAGCAGCTTCTGCTGCCTCTCTGAAGCTCTTTGCAGGTCACTTGAGATGTCCATACACCTCTGCCAGTCTCTGGGAATCTTCAGGACCAGTAGTTCCTGGTGTTACCTGCTCTGGTTAGTGTAAAACACTCAGGCTGAGATAAAAATCCTGAGTAGGCAATAGGACCACACAAGTCAAGCTGTACCAGGACCTGTCCTGTAGCTCTGCCCTATTGCATAGAAAAGAACCCTCCTAGACTGACCTGCGGAATGTGAGGCAACACTGCTTATAGAGAAGAGCATCAGGTCATGAATGTGCAGCTTCTTGCATCTCACACAGATATTTTATAACCTCTGTAGTAATTACAGAGGAGGGCATGGTCATTTTGATGTCATCAAGGATAGATCCATGTTTTGAGCCTGATGGTCAAAGCAAATATCTATCTCTCAGAGCTTCTTGGGGCATCTAGGACAGCCTCAGCGATCATGGCAACAGCTTACCAAATTTAGGGAGAAGTGGCTCTTTAATTGAAGCTCTTTCTGCAAAAATGTTGGGGCTGAAATAATGGCTGTGGTGCTTTCAACAAGTCTCTGAGAGAGCCAGCCATGTAGATCATGGTCCAGCGATTTGAGGATTTCAGGGAAGTGAACAATAGGTCCCTAACCCTCTCCAACCTTTGCTTCGTTAAACATGGTTTTCTATCAGCACCTGCAGAAGATTGGAGTGGCTGTCAGTTTAGCAGCAATTCCTACCAACTGAGCCTAGAGGCTGAGGAAACAACCCCAAGGATGGTGGGAAGATGCTGGAGAGTAGTCATCTAGGAAACTCTTGAGGTGAGAGGGAACAAGAGGGAAGTTCAAGGACAGTTTTCAGCTGAGTCAGGTCTCCTGGTTGTCAGAGAAAAAAGAGAAGGGTCAGGCCTATTTTCCATTTTGTTATTAATATACATGAGATACAAACAGATATTAAGCATATGGGAAGCTTAAAATGATTTGCTGTGTGGTGAGACAAAGACATAGCTCGAATATTTAATGAAAACCACCAAGTGATGAAATGAGTTATACAGAGTTCAGCCAAGATCCAGAGAACGGTAGCTTTTAGCCATTATTTTAAGATGGAATACATTTTAATATCATATGAGAAAAGGCAAAAGAAAAGTTATTTAATCCACAAAAGATAAATGGATACAAACTGTAAGGTCTTTCCTCATGATTTATGAGGTATATTTTGCTCCAACCAATATAGGAGAAAAGCATATTGTATTGGCTTTTTTTTTTTTTAACAGAAAGTAAGGAATTGCTTCAACTGCTCAATTGTAGTTTTTGTGATAAAGGTCTAGTGATATGTATTGGTACCTGGTCTATTCGTGAAAAATGAAATAACATGAAATGACAATCACAATATATGGGGAGGGTGCGGGAAAAGCTTCTCAAAAATATAATTTAATTATAACATACAGCAATCTTGTTTTCTGACCACATAGGTACTCGACATACCTTTGTTTGTTATCTTGCCAAAGAGGAACTAGGACTATTTAAATATCTAGGACATTAAAATAACTAGGTATTTAAATATCTAGAACATTGAAAGTAGCTTTAAACATCTTGAATTTAATTCCACTGGGAAAACAAATGTAGTGTTCTTACTATTGAGAAGGAAAGCCAACACTAAAAGAAGTGTAGCCTAATAAACTTACAAATTTTATAGGTGTTATACACAGAATTCCTAGACTGTAACTCCAGTCAAGGTAGAGTTCTTTTTTCTTTTCAGTTCTAGTTCACTGGACTTGACCATGAGGGGCTCCTTTAAGAATTCCAAAGCAGTACCCGCACTCAGTATGAAAGAGTTAATGATTTGTGCAATAACTTCCACAGGCACCTGCAACCAATGATCCTTTCTGAGTTATCATTTTACTTGACTTATTAGAGGCGGTCATCACAGTTCATTATTCCTTTCTTCCCTTGGCTACTGGTTTTTGTTGTTGTTGTTGTTGTTGTTTTTCACAGCTAGCCACTGCTCTCAGTCTCATTGACTGAGTCATCACAATTTAGAGATGGGGTTTTCTAAGATTTACTCAGTGCTATCACTTCTCTATCTAAATTTGCTCCTTACCGCAGTATGATCCAATAGAAAAATAATGTAAACTACAAATGCAAGCTACCTATATAATTGGAAATTTTCTATAATTATGTTAAAAACTTAAAAGCTAGCAAAATTAATATATATTTTATTTAACCTGATGTGCCACAAATACAGTCACCTCGCTAATATAAAATATTAACACAATTTCAGTTATTTTGTTTTAATATGAAGTCTTTGAACTCTAGTGTACTGTGCGTATGGTATTCTGCCACTCAGACTGGCTACATTTCATGTACCCAGTAGTTATACCTGGCCTTTGGGCTGTTGAATTGAAAAGCATGGCACTGGATCAACTCATCCTATCCCCTAATTTAAAATACTACCATCTGTGTGCTGAATTCTGACCATTCTTGAAATTTTATTTCTAGCTGAGACCTCTTTTCTGCACTCTAAATTTAGATATATAAGGATAACATCACTTCTTGATGCCAACTTTGTATGTCTAAGTTATCATGTCCAAAACTGAACTCTTGGTCTCCTCCAAATTTGCTCCTATCCAGTTCCCTTATTGGTAACTTCATCATTTTGGTTGCCCAGGGCAAAACCTCTGGAGTCAATCTTGACTCACTGTTTAGTCTCAAACTTCCCATTTAATCTACAACTCTTATGGCACTGTTTTTTGTTTTGTTTTGTTTTTGTTTTTTTTTGTACCGGGGATCGAACTCACAATTTTGTGCCTGCTGGGCAGGTGCTTAAGCAACTTGAGCTCTTACAGCACTAACTCTACATTCAGAATGTATTCAGAATCCGATGTCTTATTATTGCTTCCACTACCACTAAGCTATAGTACAAATTTCCATTATCTCGTCTTTGGATTATAGCAGTAACATTCAAACAGATCCCCCATAATCCTTTCTTCTCATAGCAACCAGATGTCCTAGTTTAACACAAACCAATTATATCACTCATCTGCTGAGAATCCTCCAGTGGCTCCTGATCTCACTCAGAGTAAAAGCCAAAGTCCTTGCAGTGACCTTCAGAACTTCAAATGACTTTATCTCCTACTGTCCTCCTTGGTCACTTCACTGTAACCACCCTTACCTCCCATTCTTCCCTTAACACATAAGACATTCTCTAGTTTGAGTTCCTTTGGGTTTGCTATACTACTTTCACTTACCTCCACAGCTCACTCCTTCATCTTTTTCAAGTCCTTGCTAGGTATGACTTGAGTGAGTGAACTACATGGCATGGATGTATGAATGGTATGACATGACACAGTGTGAATAGGTGCCAGAAGGAAAACTTGGAGCCACATGCCTGCACTTCTAATAGAGCTACACACAACTTTCAACATTTATTGAGTGGGCAACCCACGCGGGACCCCTTCTGTCCCTCTCTGACAGAAGCTTTCTATCTCTCAATGAATATATTCTGTTCTAAAAAAACATTTATTGAACAACCATTATATGTAAAACAGACAACATGTACATGATTGGTTGTTAATAGTGAAGGGAAACTGAAATAATTTTGTTACTTCAGCAAGTGTTCTTATTTCAGCACATACTGGAACAAATAATTGAACCCCTTAGTCACTGAGAAAGAAGTATCTTTCAACAAACAGGTACAGTACTCCTCCTAGGATCTTCTCCTAGGCAATCAGAATCTACAAACATAATCTCTCAATCCAGGCAGAATTTAAGTCGCTGCACTATCAGAACACTTGATGCTTGTTCTAGTCAACTTGATAGTTGATTGAGTAAATTATTGTCTCAATTATTTTATTTCTATGACAAAATGTCTACTCTCATTCAGTTCCCAATTCAGGTTGACATAACAGGGGTTTATACACCCGGGTGTTACAGGTTGGCACAATTATGTATGTAACGTGGAATTTCAGTGGGGAAAAATCTTTCTTGAATCTGAGAATTTCCCAATTAGAGTCATTGCCTTCGGTTTATGTAAGGTCCTTAATCTCTCCCTTTTTCTTTTTAACACAAACTTTCATTCAACACCACTTCTATAATTAAACTCAATCTATTTTAATTCTCTCTTTTTTCTTTTCTTTTTTTTTTTTTTTTTTGTACCGGGGATCAAACTCAGTACCTCACACTTACTAGGCAAGTGCTTGAACCACTGAGCTAAATCCCCAGCCCTATTTTAATTCTCATTGTCCAGTTTTTCAGTCCCACCTTGCTGAAAACAAAGGAGATACGATCGACCTGAGACGTTACAATTTTTAGTTCACCGCAGCAGTGAATGTGAGGGCTGTTGAGTAGGGTGGGGAAAAAAAAGAAGAAAGGATAGAGGGAGCAGATGAAGGGAGAAAAAAAGTAGTGCTCAGTATATAAACACATCTCGATCTAATCCGACAAATGCTCATTCGATGGAAAACAATATGCTAGTCACCATATAGTGTCAAAGTTGGGGCAAGTCTCCTGATAAATCTCTGCCATGCAGAAGCTGGGAGTTAGGGAATATTATTAAAATATCGTGCAGTATCCACAGACTACAAGGAGAAAGAAAACTGACATTGCTTCCGATATTTTAGTATACCACGGGCATCTGTGCATGTTAACAACCCTTCCAAAAATTCCAGATAAGATCGGAAAGAATAGGTGATCGTTCACGGTCACTAAAGCCAGAATGTGAAGGTGTCCTGGCTTTGTCCCCAGCGCAGATTCCTAAGTGTACGCTCGTTTCACAACACTATTGCTGAAGGAAGCAGTTTTGAGCAGGTAAGGTCCTAGGCAAGATGTAAGGAAACAAAGAAACCAGAAGAGCTATTGGGAAGCGGTGCCTGACGCGGGCCTTAAAGGGTGAACCCGAAATTGGGCGGGAACCAGTGTGGCAAAGGAGGGGCTTTCAGCCTAAGGAAGTAAGGATCTTTGCAAAGGTCTCTAAGTCCGGGGGTTGAAATCCTATTGTCGGGTGGGCTCCTCCCTCGCCCTCATTTTTCCACTGGGGCTTTTCAAAAAGCGATCGCCAGCTTCACCACTAGACTTTCTGTAAAAACGAAGGCAGCGTTCCAGGCTCGGGGTGTCTGTCCGCTAGGAGCGCGGCACGGCCCGCCCTGCGCCCCCGGGCCGAGGGCTGAGTCCCCAGCTGCTCGGCCCCAGCTGGGCCAGGCGGCGGGGTGGGGTGGGGCGGGGAGTGCACCTGCCCGGCCGCGGGGCTCGCTGCGCCTGCGCAGACCGACACCGTCCCCCACCCGCGCCCCGCCGTGTGTTTACGTGGAGACGAAGATGGCGGCGGTGACGGCGCGGCTCTCGCGGACGAGGACGATTCGCCAGTGAGCGCGGAGAGTGGTTCCACCCCAGGCGGGCGGAGCGCCGGCCCGGCCGGCCCTGTTCCCTGGGCCGCGGAGCCTGCCGTCCTACCTCCGTCTGAACCGACCTTTCCTTCCCACCCCCACCCCCTGTCTGTCTCCCACCCGCCTGCCCCGCAGAGGCCATGGAGGACGAGGAGAGGCAGAAGAAGCTGGAGGCTGGCAAGGCGAAGGTAGGCGAGCGCAGGCGGCCGGGCCGCGCGGCGGGAGGCTGCGGCCGGGCAGGGGTGGGAGGAGGCCTGGGAAGCCGAGTGGGCTGCAGCCTCCGCGCGCTGCCCCGGGAAGGGTCTGCGTTTCTGCTTTTCCCTCGCCCACCTCTCCCGTGTCCCCAAGAAGGGGAGGGGCCCGGTGCTGACTGCCTACCTGGTAACTGAATAGCGTGGCTGCCTACTCCTCAATGCTAAAAAAAAACCCAAACAAACAAAAACCCCAAAAACCCACAACCTTCATTCACTGTGTTGCTGTAAGCTGATAATGAATTGCTTTTAAATCGCCAGCCTCTTTCCCTTCTCTAGGGAGCTTTCTAGGTGGTACACAGGCATTGTGCTTCCCAGCGTGGGGATTTAGGGCTTTGCTTTATTCGGTGGGGATTTGTGCACGGATCATCAGCTTGTCTTCCTTAGGTGGCACGCTGGCACTCTTGGGTGTGTGTGATTGGCCTGTGACAGCTGCCTCAGCAGTGGCTTGAGTGTGCCACAAGTGCCAGCAGTGAACTTGGCTTTAGGAGCGTTTTTTAGAAGCGTATCTTTGTATGTTTGTATTTGGAGGGCTTTGTCGCTGCACGCGCTTTTGTGTCATGTGGAATAGTTCTGAGAACTGAAAGGTTTCGTACACCAAGTAACACCTACAGAATTTTTGCTTAAGGTAATTGTTTTATACGTGTGTGCGTGTGTGTATATAGATATGTGTGTGTGTGTGTGTATGTATATCTGGTGAGTTCTGATTTTATGTGTATGTGTGCATATGGAAAATCCTGTGAAGCAAACAATATAACATTATACACAAATATACCTTCCTTGGCATTCATGAAAAACTTGACATAGACAAAATGCAAATCGAATAGCATATTTCTTTTACAGATTACACGTTCGAGCATACCTTGGCTAACCTGAAAGTCTTCCTTTCTTCCCTTTTATAGATTATATTGTCTTTTTATTGCTAATTGTTGGTAATCATACTTGGGCCACAATTAAATTACAGCATAGTTAACTGTTTTTCTTCTCTTCTGTTCAACCCACACCCAACAAAGAAAGGAGGTTACTGATTTCAGTAATCAATGAAGGGCCGTGCTGCAGAGGTGCAGTGCTGTAGTGGGTGCTCATCACAGTTAAAGAAATATGTACATTAACCAGCTTCCTACTGTGAAAGTGCCATTGGCTTTCCCAAAAGCTACGTCTGTCTATGGCCAAGGCTTGAATACTCGGATGTAGCCAGGGAGGTTGCTTTTCCTCTAGAATCTGCAAATGGAAAAAAAGAGAAGTCAGGGCATTTTCAAAAGGCCACAGCCCCTTACATTTGGGCAACCTGAGAGACTGCGCGAGGGTACTGCCACCAAGGGATTAGAAGAGTAGTGTGTGGCCTTTGGAAAAGGGCTGAAGTTCCGTTAGACATTTTATTTGTAACTTTAGAATTTTTACTGCCTGTCTTCAAAAGTGTCTAAATATATATGAGGCAGTCATCTTAAAAAGTCTAGGTTGTAATTCACATTCATAATCATTAAATTGCTTGCCATGGACAGTTGATTTGGCAAAATAGAATTGTGATTTCTTTATCTTTCAAAATTCTACCTATGGGTAATCTTCTTTATTAGATTACCTTTTATTGTAGATTATTTTTGTTTAGAAATGAGCCCAGTTGCTGAATAAGTCTGTAAGACTAATAAAGCAAGATATGTCTGCTGCAGCATTAGCTGTACAGTGTAAAAGCACTTGACATAATCTTTAAAGATAACACAAAGAGAATTATTTTCTAAATTATATTAACTCACGGAATACTACACAGCCAGTAAGATTATGAAGACTGATACAAACATGGAAATAGAGTGAAAACAGCATTACAAAATAGTATATACATTATTTCATTTGTATAGACATGCAGGCTTTTAGATTAGTGAAAAAATGCATTATAAATGTAGTTAATCAAGAGCTGAGAAGGTAGAGCACAAGGCTCCGAGTTCAGTTCCCAACAGTCTCCAAAATATAAAAAGTAGTTACTCAGCAAATGTGTCATAAATTCTATTTTATGCCAAGAACTGGAAATACAGAGATGTTACAGTCTGTCTTGTCCAATTGCTCATCATCCAATGGAAGAGAGAGATACTGGGTAATAACTACAATGAGGGAGTAGGTGCTGTGGCATTTTGGATGTTTTTTTTTTCCACATTTTGTTAAAATGTTTTATGCTGCTACCTCATTTTCTAGAATATTTTACAAAGAGGCCTCTTAATACTGATACAGACATGGCCTAGAGTACTGCCTGTCATATAGCTGTCAATAAATATTTGCTTCTTGAATGCATGAACAGAACAACTAAGGAGTCTTAAATGGGTGCTGCTTTGTTAGCACGGTAACAAAGCAATCCAGAATTCCCTTAATAATATTTCTGGTATCAGATATCACTAAAAATAATCATTTTCCAAAATTTATTTAGAGATCTTGTTTTCTAAATGCCTCATTTGTTCTTAAGTATTGTATTTGATAAATTAGTTTTATAAACTACAATTTTTGAATCTTTTTGTTTGTTAATTAAGTTGTTTGAAAATTTTCCTTTACTTAAACTTTATAAATGATATTTTAAAAATATCTTATCATGTATATGCAGTGGAATACTTTTTGAAATCTTTTATACCAACCACAATCTGCAATAGTAGAAGAATAAATTATGATATGTAGAGCTATTAAAGTAGTTTTGTAAAAATACTTTGAGTTGGAAAATGCCGACAGATAATGGCAGGTCAAAAAAAGTTACAAAGAAAAGTATATGCACATACTGATATACAAAGACCCTTGAAAGAAAATCCATGAAGAACTCAGTTGTGCCTCTCTCTGGGGAGTGAATTATAAGCAGTTAAAATTTTCTTTACACTTTCAACTTTTTTCAAGTTCTATAAAATCTGTTCATTTCATGATCAAGCAAAAGTGTTCAAATTCCATTTTGAAAAACAATAGAGCGTACCAAACTATAATAAAGAAAATATTGTAGTGTGTTTACCCAGCATGCATGAAGCCCTGGGTTCAGGCCCCAGTACCAAAAGTAAACAAAAAAGATAAAGACTGTTGTATTGTTTGATCATCATACAGAACTAGAACATGAAGCACATAATAACTGGGTTATTCTCCTAGTTCAGGATCTCAGAACTGTAATTCTTACTCCAGTACTACTTTTGTTATATAGTTGCAATTCGGTATTATTTGACATTTATGAGTCTCCTTGCTATCAGTTTTCATTGCTGTGGACTTGCTCATCTAGCATTGCTTCTTCTCACTTGCCTCTTCCTGTGATGTGCTGTTTTATATATGCTGGGACAAAAGAACCTAGAAACCGAGGTTAATAAAATGGTTTGTAAAAATCAAGGGCCAGTAGAGCCTGTGGAGTGGACTTTCTGGCATGTCATTGTTTCTTCTACTTGGTGGCTTTTTGGTTTGCTATTGGATCCTCAGCTGTGTGCTGCTCCTTGATGTTGCTCCTGACACCAAGAGGTAACACATTACTGCATTATGAAGTCAATATTTTCAGAGCAGGGCTAACCTCATTTACAACGTGCGGGAATGATACCACATAGACTGTCCTTGTGTTGAACCAAATTACTTCAGCTGCACTTTAAATGACTTCAGTTTTTCAAAGTGAAGTTATTTACAGTTATATAAAAAAATCAATGTGTTAGTGAACAAATTAGATGACAGTTGTGTATTTAGTACAAAATTACTGCTGTAAATCATATCAGATATACTTTTAAAGTTCTATTATGGCAGAATCCATCAAAACCAAAGTTTTATACTAGCTATTCAGCATTTTATATAATAGGCATTGTTTATTGAATAATTATTGAAATTCTTTCCTACTACATACATTAAAACTTACAATTGTGTGATTTTTGTTTAATAAGCATTTTCAATTTGAAGAATAGTGCTAATTGTGTATACTGATAAGTGTAAGCTATGCAGTAGTGGTGGGGAAGGCACTCGTGTTGTTTTTCTTCTAATACAAAAGATGTTAGTGTATGAATTTTTTTTTCCTAAGCAAAAACCTCAGTATTCAGGTTTAATTGCAGGGTTGGTCCTTTGCAATTAAAAAGTGGGTTTTGGATTGCAGTTTGGCCACTTGTCTCTGAAAGGTTTGCCATCAGTGTATTAGGTTATTGATAGTGTGACTCTATTAGTTATGGTATAAAATTGTTCTTTGAATATTGTAGATAGATTGTTCCACGGCTAAGAAAGCCATTCTGCATCCCCATTTTCTTTTAAACTTTGTTTGTTTTAATATCTACATGTAAGTTTTTAAAGTGGATGTGGCAGTTTGATACCTTCATCAACATTTAAACATTTGTTCATTCCTGTGATTTAAAACTGATTCATGGCCTTCTGTCTTTGCTGAAAGAAAACAAATCAAAATAAAGCATGATGTTTAGAGAGAGAGAATATGGAGGGAAGAATGGGCAGGACAGGCTTCTTGAACAATCTCTGAGGGAAGTCCAAAAAACATGGCAGGAGCCCAGAGAAGTGAAAAGAGGCAGTGAAGAGATGTTTTTGTTTGAGAACATTTCTGCCCCACTCTTTCATATAGTCTTTTGGATGTATCCTTTTTTTCAACTTCCTCTTTTCAGCTGTCAGTTCCACTGACAGAACACCGTAGACTTCCTTGTTGAATGGTAAAACATAAAAAAGAGGAAACAGACAAAGAAGAAAAGGTAAGATTCAGGGAATTGAAAAAAATTATTTTTAAACAAAAATATTTCTTATTTTTATAAATAAAGCTTATAGTGAGAGTTATACACTACTGATTTTTGAAATATAGGTTAATTCCTTCCAATATGACATCTAGAAAATTCTAAGAATAAATTGTTAGACATTATTATATCATTTGTATTTCTTAGGAGTCCTCTAAAATTAAAATCAGGCATCCTGATTTAATTGATTAGCATCCTTTTTTTTTTTTTTTTTTTTTTTTTGCGGTACTGGGGCTCAAACTCACAGCCTCATGCCTGCCAGACAGGTGCTTAAGCCACTGAGCCAAACTCCCAGCCCTGGTTTTTTGAGGCAGGGTCGCACTGTGTAGCTCAGGCCAGCCTTGTGCTCGCGTTGTAGCCCAAGCCGGCCTCGAACTCACAAGGCTCCTCCTACCTCAGCCTCCTGAGTGCTGGGATTAAAGGTGTGCGCCACCACGCCCAGCAAGATTAGCATCCTTTTAAAAATTTAATTTGGAAAGCTACTAAAATTTCGAAAGTTTATTTATGAAGGTTGTGTTGGCAGGGAGAGAAAGACAGACAGACAGACATGTGAATATTTATAATATTGCTAGCTGGCTTGCTACCTGGTAGAACAGCCTCTGGGACTTTATTTTCTCATTTGTTCAACAAACATTTTTGAATACCTACAACTGGAGCTATGAGTTTTTACTTAGCATTTATTTAAAGTTTTGCAAATTCTGTGCCTTGCCTATGGGACCAGTCCTGTCATAGTATAATACATGGATAACAACTTGTGTTTTGAAGTATAAGTGAAATGACAGAGAACTTTTTGAGTGCTGAAATTATAAAATTCTAAAAAATCTATTATTGTTATTTTTAATTTGATGTGAGACTCACATAACAAAAATTAACAATTTAAAAGTGAACAGTTCAGTGGCATAATCCAGTGTTATACAGCCACTACTTCTATTTAGCTTAAAACATTTTTATTATCCCAGAATAAAACTCTGCCCATATTTTTGGTTCACTCCTCCCTCCAGTACTTGCAACCCACCAGTTGACTTCGTATTTCTGTGGATTTACTTACACTATATCAGTGGTGGCGAACTTATGGCATGCATGTTATTTGTTTTTCTTTTGACCATAGATGTTAATGTGTGAGTTGTTTCTTCTAAACCAAAATCTCAGTATTAAGGTTTAATTGCATCATTGGCACTGTGTGATAAATAAGTGGGTTTTGTTTGCAGTTTGGGCACTTATCTCTAAAAGGTTCGCTCTAGGTAGTTCACCACTGTTGTAGATAGTTCACGTAAGTGAAATCATACAATGTATGACTTGTGTGTGTCTGGCTGCTCTCACTTAGTGTAATGTTTTTGGGTTCACCCATGTTGTAGTGTGTGTTGGTACTTAATTTCCTTTTATGGCTGGATAGTATCTCAATGTGTATAGAGACCACAATTTGTTTATACTTACATCTGTTGATAGGCTTTTAAGTAGTTCCCACCTTCTGTCATTTTTTGAGTAGAGTGCTCTGAACATTTTTATGCAATTATTCGAATACCTGTTCATTTCTCTTGGCAGTTGAACTGCTGAGTCAGATGGCAATTCTGCATTAACTTTTTGAGGAATCGCCAAGCTGTTTCTCTTTTTTTTTTTTTTTTTTTTTTTTTTTTTTTTTTTTTTTTTTTTTTTTTTTTTTTTTTTTTTTTTTTTTTTTTTTGTACCAGGGATCGAACTCATGACCTTGCGCTTGCCAGGCAGGTACAGACAGAAACAAACACTTTTCCGGTACTACTATCATCCATCTTTTTCATTTGTTTGTTTTTGTTTTGTTTTTCAGCCTGTCTGAGCTTACCAAAATATAAACTTTGTTCTTTTTTTTTTTTTTTTGTGGCACCAAGGATTGAGCTCACAACCTTGCACCTGCCAGGCTGGTGCTTAAGCCACTGAGCCAAACTCTTAGCCCTAGTTTTTTTGAGGTAGGGTCGCACTATGTAGCTCAGGCCAGCCTTGTGCTTGCCTTGTAGCTCAAGCCGGCCTTGAACTCACAATGCTTCTCCTACCTCAGCCTCCTGAGTGCTGGGATTAAAGGTGTGCACCACCACGCCCTGCAAAACTTTCTTCTTTTGAGTGATAGTTTTTTAGTAAGTTGATTAGAGTATGGTGCTAAAGTTTGATTTTGTTGTGTGTATGGGCTAGTGAGTCATTCCATTCTATGACCAGCTGGTTTACAAGAGCAAGCAGTTGGCCAGAGGGACACCTGTTGGGTTTGTGACTTGATCATGACCAATCCATATCTACTATGGGCTAAAAAAAGTTATTTTCAGTAATGAAAAGTCCTGTCATTTTTATATGTGAACATGATAGACCTGTGTATGTGTTTCATCAGTGTAAAATATTTTTGTTGCTATATAGGTTCTCCTTTTATTTTTTGTGGTCCTTGTCACCAAAATATAACTTATGATACGGAATGTCTTCAAGCTATACTGTGTAAACCATTGTTTGATTTGCACAAGGGTTTGATGCTGTTCAGAAGTAGTAAATAATCCGACTACTGAAAAATTCAGCTTTGTTCCAGGAGTTGTTTCGACTAAGTTATTTATTTAAATCTGTGGATTCCTTTGTACTGTGTGAAATTCCTTTTTCTTACATGAACAATCTAATGTTTGTTTTCAGTTGCTCTCTGGGTTATGATTTCTTTTGTTGTTTTATTGTTCATTAAATTTTTATGTGACCTAAAAGTTTCTGAATAAGTCTAATGTTTTCTTATGTGTTTTTCTCATTTTTCAGAGATCATTTCTTAAAAATTTAAGGAGTTACTTTGACTATTTAAAACTGCACTAAATTTTACAAAGTCTAGTCTCTAACTTTGACTTTATAAATTGTATTGATTGCATAGGTTCTCTGATTTACAGATCTCTGAAAAATGTAACAATATAAAATTCGTCGGCTTGTCTCCGTCTCTCTGTCTCTTGGAATCGATTGCAGGGCCTCATCCATGCTAGTAGGTCTTCTAGTTCTTGATATTGAACACATTCCAGAATTCTTTGTTTACTAAAGATTGTTTGTTGTGGGCTGTATGATTACTTATTCCTCAGGGAAGTCTCACTTTATTCAAGTTGGTATTGTTTTATTAGTTGTTTGCCCAGGAAAGGTAGGAATAAGAACCAACTGTAACTAAAATATTAGCTCTTCATATGTATCAAGAACCAAATTTAATGTGTCAGTGTGTGAGGAACCTGCAGGGAATTGCTTTGGGCTTGGAGAAGTGGTTGCAGTTAATTCCCACATCATTTGTATTGTATTGACTACATGTATATGTTAATTTCTTGAGAGTCAAGTTAATAGACTCTCTAATGGGCAAAATATTGGAAAATGTAAAAAATACAGTAGCAGGTGTCTACTGGAAGGGAGCTTATATGTGAAATGGAGAATTTTAACTGAAAATTATAGAAATTCTACTTTATATTCACAGATAATTATAGAAACGTGTGAAATCTATACTTGTCAAGTTGATATTTAATTTTAATTTGCATAGATCCCTTTCATAATTAAAACACATGCATAAGCATTTCTAGTGACCTTCATTTCTGTTCTCTCTTTTACTTTATTTTTTATTTTTTGAGACAGGTTCTCTTGCTATGTAGTTCAGGCTGGCCTTCAACTCACTGTGTAGCGTAGGCTGTCTTGAAACTCACAGTATCAGCCTCCTGAGTGCTAGGATTATAGGCATCCACCACCACACCCCACTTCACTTTTCCTCTTGAAACAACCAATAATAATTTTAAAAATAGGTTTGAGGAAAAATATAATTTGAGATTTACTTTTAGTTGAGAAGAATACATGTTTGTTGACTGAAAGGATGAGGTAAAATTTTAGCAAGTGTCATTATTTTAATCTTAAAATAGATGGGGTCACATAAACTTATTTTTCTCTAGTATCTGCACTTTTAAATTGTTTAATATAAGTATATTTTTAAAAATCTCATGTGGCTTCATATTTTCTAGGCATAGTAGTTTATACCTAAGAAAGTATTTCAGTAAAAAATCCTTCGAACAATTCATTTAGTTTCCTTTATTCTTCATAATCATTACCAAATCCAAACAAAATTAATTTTTAATTCAGATTTTGCCTCGTACTTACCTTTTTCTTTCTATTCTCACACCGCAATCCAAAAAATCTGGCTCACCTCATCTTCTGTCGTATTTCTTCACCTCTAGTCATATTTCCTCTATGTGGTTCTACATACCAACACTAGATTTTTTTTTTTTTTTTTTTTTTTTTTTTTTTGGTGGCACCGGGGATCAAATTCACAACTTTGCGCCTGCCAGTCAGGTGCTTAAGCCATTGAGCCAAACTCTTGGCTCTAGTTTTTTGAGACAGGGTTGCACTATGTAGCTCAGGCCGGCCTTGCGCTCGTGTTGTAGCCCAAACCATCCTCAAACTCACAACGTTCCTCCTACCTCAGCCTCCTGAGTGCTGGGATTAAAGGCGTGCGCCACCACGCCCGGCTCCACTAGATTATTCTTAAAATATTTGTTTGGTTATGTTACTGTACCCAGTTCTTTTCAGTCTTTTGATTTTTTCATTTGTTAGTGTTTGTTTGAGCCTCTTTTATGCAAGTTGGTAGAAATTCAGGGAGAAAGTCATAGATCTGCCCTATTTTCATATGCTTATAGAATAAAAAATCATCCATGACATGGTAAGTTAAGTATTCATAGTGAAATACAGAGAACCATTTATTTACTGGTTTGGTAAATAATACTTGTGCACTTACTGCTTGCTAGGCGTTGTGCTAGAGTGTAGAGTGTGAACAACATGGAATCTTTCAGACATACATTTTAGCTAGTTAGTAGGCAGAAACATAAACAGTTAATCATAAATATAAAATTCTTAACATAATTCTGGGTCTGTGAAAGAAGGATATCTGATTCCATTTTAATAGTCAGAGGCTTCCTGGGTGAATGACCTCTGAAGGAAGCCCTGAATGATGGAGAGGAATTAGGCAGGTGAAAAGGAAGAAATGAGTAGAATTTCTAGGAGAGTGAGACAAGATAGATAAAGCACAGAGGTATGAAAGAGTTTGACTTCTTTGAGGAGAAGGTATATAAAGGTCTGGTATTATGGAAGTATAAAGCAATACAAGGGCATGGTTGAAATGAATCTGAGAATGGCGTTACATTTTAAATCTGATGTTAAGGAAACTGAATTTTTTCCTGTGGGTTATTGGGATGTATTGATGAATTTTTAAGCTGAGAGTAATATGGTTATACAGATTTACATTTTACTTATTTAAATTTAAAATTTTTTAAATTCATTTCTAAGTGATACATAAAAAGATTTCTATTTTAAATCAATCAGTTTGTCAGCTTTATGAAGGATACATTGAGGAGGACAAAACCAATCAGAAGGCGCCTGAAGTAGTAGGTGTGAGAGATGTCGAGACAGGAATAGAAGTGGAGATCAAGAAATGTACAGAGCCAGGCGTGGTGGCACATACCTGTAATCCCCATACTTGGGAGGCTGAGGCAGGAGGACTGCTTCAAATTGGAGGCCAGCCTGGGCTACAAAATGAGTTCAAGGCTAGCCTGAACTGCACAAGACCCTGTCTCAAAAAGACAAAAAAAAAAAAAGCGCGAGGTCATGAGTTTGATCTCTGGTACCAAAAAAAAAGAAAAGAAAGAAAGGCAAGAGCAGTGGAGAGAAAGATGGTATTACTACTAAGATAGAAAAATAAAGAGCAGTGGTTTCATTTCTATTTTAGGTAAGATTTTGAAATCAGTTTTGGATATATGATATGAGAAGCTCTTTATGATTCATCTTGATGGAATTTTTCACAGATTGTGTTGTGTAAAGCAGTATAATTGTAATGGTTATGAGGCTGCACTAAACCAGAGCATCTAGGATCAGATTGTGGCTCTGCAAATACTTCCTTTATGACTTTAAGAAGTTACTTAACCTCTCTGTATTTCTGTTTTGCATCTTTAAATCAGAATAATAATAAAGCCAGGCATGGTAGTACATGCCTGTAGTCTCAGCACTTGGGAGGCTGACAGAAGAGGATCACCACAGATTGGAGGCCAGCCTGGGCTACATACTGAGCTCAAGTCCAGTCTGAACTACATAGTAAGATCCTATCTCAGAAAAACCAAGAAAAGCCAGGCGTGGGCCTTTAATTCCAGCACTTGGGAGGCTGAGGTAGGAGGAGTGTTGTGAGTTTGAGGCCGGCTTGGGCTACAACGTGCGCGCAAGGCCGGCCTGAACTACATAGTGCGACACTGTCTCAAAAAACTAGGGCTGGGAGTTTGGCTCAGTGGCTTAAGCGCCTGCCTGGCAGGTGCGAGGTTGTGAGTTCTATCCCTGGTGCCACAAAAAAAAAAAAAAAGAAAAAGAAAAAAAAGTACCTGCGTTTCCTTGGGGTGTTGTGAAGACTTAGCTAACTATAAAGTACTTACAACATTGTTAGACTGTCAAAAGTTTTCCAGAAACATTAATCATTACTACAATTTCAGTATTCAAGTTGGTATGCTGCCACCTGCTGGCTGATATGCATTACTGTTACACAAATCAAGCAGTAAAACCATCAGTTTTTAAAAATATAAAACAAGGATTTGACCACAATAACTCAATATAAGCAGTTTAACTCTGGTAGGACTCCTTTGTTCCAAACAAAAACTGAGATTAGTTAAGGGAAAAAGAGATCAGAGGGTAAAGATGCAGAGATTTCCAAAAGAGTATATTTGGCCTCACAGAAATTTAAAAGATACCAGAAATTCATGCTGTTCTCTCCATCATTTATTTTCTCAGTTCATAGTATTTTATACAACTTTCTTTACAGATAAAGTTTATTCACCTACACATCAGTTTGTATGTGACAAAAAATTTATAGGATTAGTTCCTAAGTCTGTTTGGTCTAGTAGAGTTATTTCCCACTAAATATATTTTAAAAATAAAAAATTCACTATGACAGAATATCTGACCAAGAGACTCTTTGAAGTCCCTTACCTCCCCGAGACCTGTCTCATTCAATTAGGTTCTACCTCCTAATAAGCTAGCAACCAAACCTTCGACACAAAATGAGTCTTTTGGATGTATTTTATTTTTTTTTATTTATTTTTGGTACTGGGAATCGAACTCAGAATCTTACACTTGCCAGGTAGGTGCTTATGCCTCTGAGCTATATCCCTAGTCCAGGACGATATTTTAGACAACATCTATATCAGTTTCTTATAATCCAGCTTTATTTTGTGTACATCTGAAGAAGTAGGGATGACTTAATGCCAAACTGGCTGTATTGGATACAGAGACAAGTACTTTAGTCTGCAAGTTGTCTAGTAGGGTATTCAGAAATATTCTATGTCACAGGTTATCTTACTGGTATAGCTATAGATTGTTATGAATATTACATTAGGCACAGATTTTAGAATCCTTATGGGAAGTCTCCTCTATGTTCTGTGTTATCTTTCTGAACAGTGTTGCTGCCTTGTTTCTTAATTTTAAGAGAAATCTTTCAAGAAAAATCTAAGGCTGTGGGGAGAGGTGGGAATGTCATGGATGGTAGGACCTGTGAGCACTGTATAGTTCCCTAGGAAGGAAGTTCTGCATACTTTTAAAATGTTTAAAAACTGGGTGTAGTGGATCATGCCTGTAGTCCTAGCACTCAGGAGGCTGAGGCAAGAGGATTGTTCCAGGTTTGAGACCAGCCGGGGCTACAAAGTAAACTGAAGCCCAGCCTGAACTACATAGTGAGACTCTATCTCAAAAGTAAAAAATAAATTAAATAAATGAATGAATTAATTAATTAAAAATAAAAATGTTTAAATGTTTCATCTACAAAAAAGTACATATATGGGATCCAGATACCTCTACGTGTAGCATCCAGCTTAGACACACATATATACAGATGCATTTGAAGCCTTTCCCCATCCAGTCGCACTCCGTTGCCACCTGAGGAAATTATAATTCTGAATTTATCATTACCTTGCTTTTCTGTTTCACACACAGACACACACAACTATGTTAGTTTTCATGTTTTTGAACTTAGTAGTATTATATAAGGTCTTCATTGATTTCCTTTTTGTTCAGTATCACGTAGTGTTTTTACTGTTACACAGTATTCTGTTGTAGCCTTTTACCTCAGTGTTCATCCTCCTATCAGTGAGTGAGTGAGTGATTTCCAGTTTCATTGCCATTATAAATACTGTTGCTGTGTGAGTTTTGTCTGAACATGTGGGGGTGTAGATTTATACAGAGATCATGATCCCATGATCCTTTAGTCCTTGAGAAATAGTATTTGAAGAATGAAGTAGAAAGAGGGAGGGAAGTCACAAGCAAATTCATTTTTTTTTGTTGTTTTGTTTTGTTTTGTTTCGGCACTGGGGATCGAACTCACAACTTTGCACCTGCCAGACAGGCACTTAAACCATTGAGCCAAACTCCCGGCCCAGTGTTTTTTATTTACTTGGTTTCATCATACAGGTGATCTCTGACAGGTGTCCCTAGAAACTCTTGGTGGACACCGAATACTCAACATCCATCAACAGGGACCATTGTACTGACTAGATATAGCATTACTTAATTTTTATTTGGTCTTTCTCACAAGAATATATGCTTATCAGAGGAATTTTCTATAATCTAGGCTAATAAGTGAACAAATTCAGATAAACTCACATGTGCTTATGCTACTGAGAGTGTGACTACTTATTACAGATATACCTTGTTTCGAATCATCTCCATTATATAAACTGTATGGTGTCACTTTTTGTTTGTTTTTAACAAGATTAAATTTCATAATATGCAGAAACTAGGTAAGGTTAGAGCAAAGTACCATTCCTCTTACTGTTCATTATTCGTAATATTTGAGGTGACAGTGAAATGAAGCAGAGATAGGTGGTGTCTAAACAGGTAATGTCTGTGTTTTGAAATGAGATTTCTGGTGGGTTTGTAGTTTCATTACCCTTTTAAAAGTAATTGTATGAACACGGATCCGTGATAACTTTGTCAGTAAATGTTCCTTACAGATCTTTAGGGGAAGAAGGTAGTGAAGATTTGTAGAGAAGAAAACAATAGCCCATACTCTTATAACCCACAAGTAATTACTTTTAACAGTTTATTGTTCTTTATTCTTTGCCTGTATGCATAAGTATGTTTTTACCATTGCTTCACTCATTCTCTGAAATTCTGTCTTCTTTTTTAGCCCCAATTTATGTTGAAAGCATTTCCCCACATTAAAAAATTTTAACCATCTTTTGACAGATACATAATATTAGAGATTGCATAGTTGTTTGGTAATATAACCATGGACTTGGTATATGGTCTTAGGTTTTTTTTTTAAGAAATTATAAGTATTCTGAAGTTCTGAGGAGTAGTACCTAAAGTTATTACTTAGTGATGGCCCTTTTCCATAAAAATTTTTTTGTTACTCAAATATTATTGAGCACTCAGGTATAGTTATTCTTCTAGGCTTAGAGTATATGATCTTTTTATTTTGATTAAAAATCCATGCCTTACTAGAGCTTATTTGCTGCTTATTCTGAACTAATAAGACTTCATATAATTATTAACGTGAAACTAATATGTTTTGATATATTTATGTACTTAAAAATGATTTGTTCTAAGCACTATGATTAAATAATTTCACTTTTTATTCTATGTGTATTATCCTTTTTTCTTTTGGAATCATTTAGAGCCAGTGTGATAGTATATGCCTTTAATTCCAGCACTCAGGTGACTGAGGCAGGAAGAACGTGAGTTTAAGGTCAGCCTGAGCTATATTGCAGGACCCTCTCCTCCCTCCCATGTCTAGAATCAGTTAGATCAGTTAGTAGTGGACACTGTTTATTTACTTGTTTTTCAAAGCAGTACTTTACAGCTTTTCATAATGGAGAATGCTAGTTTTTCTCCCTTAAAACTGAGGATAGAGGAGAAAGGAAAAGAGACAATTGAAAAATTTCTCCAAAAAACCTTTTCAAGTGGAAGAAATAAAAAGCTCCTTCTAATATATAGTGATATGTCTTCCTGGTACAGTTGCACAGACTAATTTCTGCCAAGACTAAGTACCTTTCCAGTGTTACAAATCCAGTTTGTTAGTCTCTGTGGAGGTAGTAACAGGCCTGTACTCTGTTATATGTAATATGTGTTGTTTTTGAAATTCAACAAGTATTTGTGTCTATTTTATGCCCAGGCAATAAATACAATAAAGTTATAAAATTATAAGGATTCCTTCAGTTACAGAATCTGTTTTCTTCTTAGAGATAGAAGGTGTTCTAAGCCCTTTATCTAAAAAACAAAACAAAAAACATTGCACTGAATGACAGTATACAGTAGATATCGATTCAGTGGCTCAGTAATGGAAAGTCTGTGATCTTTTCCACTCTTTATCTCCTTAGGTCTATCTGGCACTGTTATGTACCAGCAGGTTGTTTTGTTTTGTTTTGTTTTGTTGGTTCCGGGAGTTGAACTCATGACCTTGCACTTGCTGGGCAGGCGCTTACACCACTGGGCTAAATCCCTGGCCTCAGATTTTTTTTTTTTAAATAGAGGCAAGGTCAAGGTCTTGGTGTGTTGTCTGGCTTACTTGAGACTCCTGGGCTCACGTGGTCCTCCCGTCTCAGCCTGGGTCTACAGGTGTGCCACTGGGCCTGATTTTGTACATTTTTGATATTGTTGGAAAATACACTTCAGGTTATCTTTAAAATTACTGCTTCTGTTTTCTTCATTTTGATGTTGCCCTGCTGGAGCTATGTATACAAATGGTCTTTTAGGGCAGTTGTAATTTTCTTTTTGTTTCCACAGACCACCCAAGTTTCGCTGTAACATTTTGTATAGCAGGAATCTTTCACTAAGGAGTATTTAAAAAGATTTAAAAGCGGCATTGACAAGTACAGTAGCCAGCATAATTAGAATTACTTAGGATTTCTTGAATTTTCTGCATCAAAACCAAAATCACTCTTTATAGCAATTTTGGAACTCTACAGAGACTAGATTACACATTTAAAATATTTCATAATATGCTCTTTGGGGCGTGTGTGCCGTTGTGTTTATTTTTCTTCTAGATTTAGAAAAATACTTTTTGTCAGTTCAGTGATTTAATTACTTATGTCTTTGAAGTTAGTGTTACAAAGGAAAAGAAGTGAGAATACATGGAAAACAAATGGGTACAACAGAAAGTGGGATATTCTGTTTTTGATATGTACTGATTATAATTTTGGGCTGGTAATTTGTATTCTTTGTATCTCAGCTCTCACATTCTTTTCTCAATAAATGTTTTCTAATATCTCCTCATATCTCTATCCAAATTGTCCTTCTGTTGTAGGTTCTCTTAATGCTTGTGCTCTTTTTGTTTTTATTTTGTTTTGTCTTTTTGAGACAGTCTTCCTATGTAGTTCAGGCTGGCCTTTGTAGCCCAGGCTGGTCTTGAACTTGCAGTGAGCCTCCTGCCTCAGCCTCCTGAGTGCTGGGATTACAGGTGTTGCCACCATGCCTGGCCTTTTTTTTTTTTTTTAAACACTCTTTATCACTTGAAATTAGATATTTATATTTAACCATTTTTTTAAAATTTGATTTTCCTACCTGATTACAGTTCATGAGAGTTGAGTTTACATCTGTTTTATTCATGTTGCGTGGCCTGTCTTAGCACACACTTGGACACATTATGAACAGTCAATAAATGTTGAATAAATGAACTAAGTACTTACTACCTGACCACTGCTACATTATACCCTTCATAGGAATAAAACCATGCAACCACATCTTTTTGGGAAAACCTTTGAGAAAATCAGGACAAGATAGATTTTTATACCACTTGCATATGCACTGAATGACTGAATTTAAAAAATTGTGTTCTTTTAACTTTTATTTCTCACAACTGGTGAAATTACAAGCTGGCCTAGACTGAGAAGTCCTTATGTTGGGATGATATATTTTGACTCATTTCTAACACAGTGCCTGGCACATTGTAAACACTTAGTGAACATACAAAAACCTACACAGATTTCAATTAGTCATTTTGTCTTGAAGGGACATTATAAAAACTTGGCCTGGTTTCATTTTGAAAATTCATTTTTCTGTTAAAGATGATCATTTGTAGCATTAGAAATCTTGAGTTTAAGGAATGAATTATTATTTATGACCAGTTATTTATTCATCTTCTCGTCAAGGTAAGACACTTGCCTGGGATCCGAACCAATTTTGAAAGGCAAATGTATGTGGCCATACTATCTTTCCAGTAAATCTTTCAACTATTTCTGTCACTGCATATGTTAACATTTTTATAATTGGCTTCCAAATGACAAACACAGATGGTTGTAGCCTGAATTTTCAGCATGTTTTAGAATAAATGTTTTCTCAGTACTTTAAAGTGCATCATTTCAGAATCAGATGGTTATCTAATTGAGTTTTTTGCTTATTTACTGGCTTGCCATTTTTCAGATTTAAAATAAAAGTGAGTTAAATAGTTATAAGAAATTGAATATGCAATGTAATCTGTTCTTTACCTCACATTTGTATCTAACAACAGAAAGCTATTGTGATACTATTTTCCTGAGAATTTAAGTTTTGTTTTTGTTTTTTTCTTGATGGAGGAGGGAGATGATACTGAGAGATTATTTTAATGTTTTCATTTATTTAATAAGTAGATAATGGTGAATTTTAAAATAATTTTTTCTCTCTTTTTTTTTTTTTTTTTTTTTTTTTTTTTTTTTTTTTTTTTTTTTTTTTTTTTTTTTTTTTTTTTTTTTTTTTTTTTTTTTTTTTTTTTTTTTGTCTCTTGAGACAGGGTCTTACTATGTAGTTCAGGCTGCCCTTGAGTGATCCTCCTGCCTCAGCCTCTTGAGTGCTGGGAATATAGGTGTGTGCCACCACACCTGGCTGATAATGGTTAATTTTAATTTTGAAATCATGGATCTTTTTGTATAAAGAAGAATTAGACATGTCTCTTTATCATCTTAGTTCTCAGGTTTTATGGAGCTACTTAAAACTATTGCTGTATAGGAAGTTCTGTGTAAAAGGTTAATTACCCTTTTTTATTCAGCATGTATTGAGTATCATTCTAGGCTTGGATATACAGAAGTGAACAAAAATCTTTACCACCATGGAACTTACTTTCTGTTTAATTGTTCAAAAAAAAGACTTCATATAATCTATATAAACATAAAACAATGTTTTTATAATTTTGTCTTTGGATGTGATTTATTTTAAATACTATAATAGAACCATTCTACTTTTCATTCCATTTTTACTGTCTTTTTATTTACTGGGTTCATTTAGTCATGGATACTGTTGTCTCAGTCTTTTTTTAAATAAGTGTTTTGTTATGCAGAGTTTTAGTTTTATTCATGGATTATGTACTTATACATTGAATAAATATTAAATATATATAACCTGACAGATTTTGAATTTTAAACAAAATTGTAATCTTTGCCTTGATGTATTCTGCTGTCAAAACACATTCTAATCTGATAACATATTTGAAGAAGTTTCTGAAGTTGGATGTAAGCATTAACAGTGTCATTATTATGAATTTTTTTGGCATTGCATTCTGAGAAATTTTTTTCTATTTTTAAGCTTTATTTTATTGCCTAGACTTCTGATTCTATTTACAGATCATATATTTACTAGTAGTCCAGTTAGCATATTTTTAAGAATGGATCTGTTATCCTTCAAAGTGGTTTAAGTGCATTCCAACAGTTTAATAATATGCAGCTAGAAGCAACTGTTCTTGCACCTGTTTCTCAAGCAGACATGAGTTGGAATAACAGGGTAGTGGCTAAATAACTGGGAAAAATTTAAATGTTACGTGTTTTTATTTTCTATGAGGCTGATAAGTAGCTGTTTCTGTTATATGAGTTAAATACTAAGTCAATAAGACATTTCTGTATACTGTTCATCTATAGTAGATAAGTATACATTATACTATATATTACTTAATAGCATATTTTGATCGTTAATAATGTTAGCATCATTAACAAGGTTACTTTAGTACTTTGTATAATAAAAGTTTTATTGGCATACAATCTTTTGTGGGGCTCATTAATAAATCTAGTAATTCTAGTAGTATATTTTCTCTTTTTAAGGCATAAAGAAACTTATATCTGGTCTTTTTTATCTTTCTCCTTTTAGCATGATTATAAGAATGCAAAATAAAGCCGGGTGTGGTGGCGCACGCCTTTAATCCCAGCACTCGGGAGGCTGAGGTAGGCGGAGCGTTGTGAGTTCGAGGCCGGCTTGGGCTACAACGCGGCCAAGGCCACCTGAGCTACATAGTGCGACCCTGCCTCACAAAACCAGGGCTGGGAATTTGGCTCAGTGGCTTAAGCGCTTGCCCTGGCAGGCGCAAGGCTGTGAGTTCAATCCCCGGTGCCGCAAAAAAAAAAAAAAAAAGAATGCAAATTAAATTTAGAAATTGGTTGGTAGTATTTGTTTCATATAAAAATTAGAAAATTTATTGAATCGGAAAAGGAAATTTAAATGTAATTTCAAATTCAGAACTACACCAAAGTTATTATGGTTATAGTTTTCCAGAATTTACCTATGCCTTTAAGTATAATGTTATTAAAATTCAAGCCAGATATATACAGTTGTTGAAAGCTGTGAACCTGAGATTGGCTTTTTAAAAAGGAAATATTGTGTTGTGTTTTGTTTTCTGTAGCTCGCCCAGTTTCGTCAAAGAAAAGCTCAATCTGATGGGCAGAATCCTCCCAAGAAGCAGAAAAAAAAGAGAAAAACCTCAAGCAGTAAAAATGATGTGCACAGTTTGAATATTGATCAATCACAGAGTGATGAGATGTACATAAATAGTTCTCAGGGAGTAGGATCAGTCTTGACTCCTGAATCCATAATAAAGGGAACTCCGCACAGTGGGGAAGTAATCAAGCATGAGCAGGTCTTCTCTGCTGAAGTAAGTATACATACAGATTTCTAATCATTATAATTCTAAGTGGAAAATAGTTACCAGTACCTCATGCAATTTGATCATGATTTTTGTGTCTGCAAGCATCAGCATTATAATAACTAAACAGATCTAAAATATTTAGTAATCAATCTCTGAGAGTTAGTTTTGCAAGCTTAATTCTATAAATATTCATTGAGCAACTGCAGTGCACCAAGGATTGAGCACCAACAATATGTTGATGAGTATGACAGTCTTTCCTTTAGAAAAATTAGTTTAATGAGGAAGGCAGATAAGACAAACGGTGTACTCACTCTGGTTATCAGCAGTCCACATGGTACTGAAGAGTGCAGAGAATGCTCAACTCATTTTTGTCTATGTCCTCGGTGAAGTAATAGAAATGAGCCTTGGAAGTCTGAGTTGGAATTAATTTGAGGCAGAGAAGTGGAGAAAACCACCTCTGTGTGGAAGAAACAGGATTTGCAGAGATAGAAAACAGTGTGCTATGATCTGATAATCGCAGTTTGGTTTTAAATGGATCACACAGTGATGGGATCAGGTGTGATAATGGTGAGGGTCTGGAGATTGTATCTGCCCATGACCCTTTGGTGGGAACTCAGTGAATGTTAATTCTCACCATCCCTTACTCCACTTAATGAGAACTTTCTAGGAAAGAGATCTGGCAGAAACTATGGATAGATTGGGATGTTTGGACTGAGACCAGGAGCAGAGAATAGATTGCTTAGGAGGAAGCATGTTGGACAGAACAAATGATGATTATTTTGATTATGCCATGCCATATTTATGTAGAAACAGCAAGATTTTGTTATATAGGGATTGGTGCTTTGATCAGGAGGTCAAGGTGTAATAATGGATGACCATGCTATTTATCATAAGAGTCAGATAGCTCCTTTCACAGAGGAGTGGGAATAGGGAAAGAAAAGGCTGGAACCAGGAACCTGTGTGCTGTCTAACAATTATGTATTCTTCAAATAGAGGCTGTTCCTGTCATGTCACAGTTGTGTTCTTTAAAGTTGCCACTAATGCTGAATTAGTAAATGTTGAGGCATTCCTTCTAGGGAAAATGGAAGGGTAGGTTTTTGTGAGCTACTGGTCAAAACAGTTTGTCAACCAGGAGACACATAGTCTTGTTTTAAGTGTATTTGTTTCATGATTCTTAATTTAACATATACTGTTGATTCATAACTATAGTTAAGTGTTAAGGTGTGTATCTGTATATTGATGACTCATTTATATATATAGATTAATTAATCAATTCAGTTGTTTATGAATCAATATATATTAAATAAGGAATCAACAATATATATTAAATAAGGAACACAAACATATATAACACGTATATGTATATTAAATAAGGAATAGAAACACATACTGTTCATCCCAGACAAAAGCCTAACACACGCATTTTCTGCATAAGGCACATCACAACCTTCCCACTTTCTGGATGGCACTTACAAAGTTACATTTAGGACCTACTTGACATCACCAATAAAAAGTTAAAAAATGTAAAAAAGGTGGTACTAGACTGTAAAGGATACTGGTTTACATGTTTTTTTTAAATAAAGGAAGACAGTTTATTTAAAAAAGGGTAGGAAAAAAAGAGAAGAAAGACAGTTACCCTAGAAGAGTAGGGGGCATCACAATATGCCCTAGTTTACATTTTGAGAGTTGAAGCAGGAAGGTAAACCGTTGCCTGGTTTTACCTCATGTAGGAACATCTGCACTAGATGAATCACATTTTTGCTACTCTGCTCCTGCCCACAGATAACTGTGTGTGCTACAAGTGTTAATTTTTATGTTACAAACATTTTATTAAGGAGGTGAGTTCGAGAATACAGAATCAGTAAATGATGAAAATTGACTAATTTTTTGGGTACACCGCTTGGAGATATTCTCTCATTTTATGATTTTTCACTTTCTTGATACTGTGTTTTGATGTACAACATTTTTTATTTTGATAAAGCACAATTTAACTTTATTTTCTTAATCCGTGTGCACTTTTGGTGTTACATTTAATATTGTAATGTTGTCAACTCCAGTGTCATGAAGGCTTAAACCTAAGTTTTCTTGTAAGACTTGTATAATTTTAGGTCTTAATATTTTAGTCTGTGATCTTTTTTTTTTTTTTGGTTAATTTTTCTGTATGCTAGGAAATAGGTATCCAGCTTCATACTTTGCATATGGGAATCCAGTTATCCTAGCACCATCTGTTGCAAGACTGTTCTGTCATCAGTGAATTGTTAATTACTATAAAAGTGAGGGTTTATTCTAGCCTCTCACTTAGATTCTGTGGATCTCTATAATTAGCCTTTGCTAGTATGCCCTAGTCTTTGTTACTGTAGCTTTGTATCATATTTCAAAATCAGTGCATCTTCCAACTATGTTCTTTTTCAGGATTGTTCAGGATTTTCTGGGTCCTTTGCATTTCTATATGAATTTTAGGATCAGGTTTTCCATTTCATCATAAAAGGCAGCAGGGGGTTTGGTTTAGTTTGGTTGTCTTGTCTCGCTATGTCTCCCAGGCTGCCCTCGAACTCCTGAATTCAAACAGTCCTTTTGCCTCACCCTTCTGAGTAGTTGGGACTGCAGATGTGTGGCATACAGTTGGTAACAGGGATTTGGACAGAATTGGGTTGAAATATGTAGATGAATTTGGAGAATAGTGTTATCTTAATATTGTCTTCCAATCTGTTTTATAATTTATTTAGTCCATCTTCAGTTTCTTTCAATTTTATTTTGTAGTTTTCAGTGTATAAATCTTGCACTTATTTTGTTAAATGTATTCCTAAGATTTTTATTGCTATTTTATTTCTGAGGAATTTGTTTTTGTGCCTATTGTGAATTTTTTCTGTCTGTCTGTCTGTCTGTCTTTCTTGGTCTTTTTGCTATGCAGTTCAGGCTGGCTTTGAACTTACTTTATAGCTCAAGCTGGCCTCAAACTCATAGCAGTTGTCTTGCCTCAGCCTCCCGAGTGCTAGGATTACAGGCGTGTACCATCACACCTGGCTGTAGATTATTTTATCTTTATTTTTTGATTACAGAAATTCCTTGTTTAATGACCAAGTTAAGTTCCTGCAACTAGGTTGTTAAGTGTATTGATCACTAAATGAGGAATTATATTTTGTATGTACATTACAAAAGTCAGAACAAAGAAATGGTTAAAGGAAATTCCAGCGTGATGACTTTATTTGTGTAACTCTTCTGTGAGGTTCTGTAATGTATAACAACATAAAACTGTAGTGTACTGTATGTACAGTACAATCAGCAAAAATTACAGTACTTGTAAACAGTGTAGTGTGTTAAAAAATGAAGATAGGTTATAAATTTGAACAGCGCACCTAGGTCATCAGTCTGAGCAGTATTGTTTTTCATATTAGGGGGATACAATCAGGTTTCTACCTTGAGTATTAGCTCATATATTAATATAATATAAATATATAGCCCTTTATCAGATTAAGTTCTTTCTAGTCCTGGTTTATTCAGTGTATTTATTATAAAGGAATATTGAGTTTTGTTAAATGCCTTTTCTGTGTCTATTGATAACTAACACAAAAACTGTTATTATGGATAGAAAATGTTAGAAAACATGATTTCAGTCATTTTTTTAAATTTTATTTTATAACAAAAATGAATGTATAGGTCATTAGAAAAATACTGGCAAGAAATACAAGTGTTACGAATGCTATATTATTTTTAAAAGAACAATTCACAGTAAAAATGAAATCTGAAAATGACCCTGTGAAAGCTACTTTTCACTCAAAATTCTTTTTCTTTAGCTATATTTACTAATTTTTTGTATATATATACATAAATATGTACATAGTTTTTCTTTCAGTTTGTCACACAAGTGCAACAATATGATGATCATTATAAATACTGAGTTTTTTTCATGGCCTCATATACATCCTTTTCTCTAGTGTTCAGACAAGTTCATTTCAGTTGTTCTCACTTGAGTTTTACTAATTCTTCTTGTTCAAATCATTAGGTCGTTACTCTCTCTAATGATTTTTTTATTTGTCTTTTTTTTCATTTGTTCTTTATCAATTCCAGAACTTCTCTTTGGTTCTTTTTATAATTAGTTTCTTTTATTGTTCTTCTCTATTTGGTGTGGCATAGTTCTTAATTTCCTTCAGTTTTTGTAGACATTATTTCCTTCACTATATGGTACAGTATTTAAAACAGCTGATTTTAAGTCTGTGTCTGTTAATTTCAATTTGTGTTTCCTCAGGGACAGTTTCTTTTAATCACTGTTTTTCTTGTACACATGCCACATATTCCTTTTGCTTTGTGTATGGCATAGTTGGTTTTACCTGGGCATTTTAAATAACGCAGCTTGGCAACTCTGATATGTGATATGGTTTGAAGGTACATTATTTTCTGCTGCATTATTTGAGATTCTTCAGTGTAGGTTTAGCACTTTGAATACAACTGTTTGGTTAACCATTTTATTCTCAGTAGCACAGTTTCTACTATACAGTATCACTTAATCATTTAATGTGGGAATTGTGTCATGAAAAGTTTTAGGTTTAAAAGAGAGCCTCATGAGTTAGCCAGTGTTACAGAATTTTGGAGTAGAGGCAAGCTTGTTTCTGTTCCATCAGTAATTTTTGTTACATCAGTTATTACTTCATAGAGAAGCAGACTTGAAACTTGATCTTGAATGTTGAATGAAATGTCCATAGGTATAAATAAGTATAGACGATGACAGTTAATACTTGTTGGATGAAAGAAGAAAATTCTCTGGTTTTACTTTCCTTTCCATTAAAGTGAGATTCTTAGATTAGATGCAGTGAACAATGAAAGCAATAATTTTTAAAGTGGAAAGAATCAGAATTCGTTCTTGACTCTGCCTACTACTTCCCAGCGGAGGAATGCTTGGAAAAACTGCAGATTTCATTCACAAATCCCAGGGATATAATGGCAAAGCAAGATTACCTTTCAAAGTGCTTTGTAAGCTGCAAAGGTGTTCTTACAGCAGAGATCGTTATGTTCTTTACAAGTAAATACTTTTTAGCATCCAGATCTGATGGTTCTTTTGAAGAAATTGAAGTTTTTCTGACAGCATTTTAATGACTCTTTAAAGGAGATGCAAGGAGTAGAGGAATGGGGTCTTATTTGGTGCTTCGGGCATACAAATGTAGGTACTGTATGCAGGATCCTGTGTGGAAGCTGTTCTTGGTACGTTTATATTTAGAAAAATGTCAAGTGATAAATTTTATATGCTTTATTTGGCAATTGTAATTCATAATTACATGAAAATTTTGAAGATCATTTTACTAGTCTTTTAGTGGTATTTTACCTGAGGTTTATATCATAGACTAATAACAGTAATATCTTAATATTAGTAGAGGATGATGTTTAACAAGGAAAAAATTGTAATTGATTTTTATTTTTATTTTAGCCAGAAAGTGAAATTTCAACTACAGCAGATGATTATAGTTCAGAGGTAAGACTAATATAATTTCAAATATCATAAATAAAATTGATATTTTATATTATTGAAATTGTTTGTACTGTATTTCTTGCAAGTGTATATGCTTCTAGTGTATTTTTAAAACATAATAAAAATAATATAATATAGATTGTTAGAAAACCTGAAGATTATGTTTTACTACAGTATTCTTTTTCTAGTTGTTAGGTAAGGTCTTAACTGTTTGAACCAACTTGGTCCATTATTAGTCAGAGGACCTGTTTTAATTTCTGGGAAAATGTTTGACACTTGGTTTCTGTAATGCATGATCATTACAAGATAACCATATTTATAACAGTAAAGTTTTATGCCACATATTTTTGAGTAATGCTTTTTATAAATGCATCAGTTATTAGATTGTCATATACACATGCTTATTGATATTAACATTTCAGTAGAATTTTCAGTTTAGTAAACTATAAAAATGACATTGGCATCTTTAGGCAATACCTTCTTTATGTGTAGACAATAAATATATGCCATATTGTTGCCTTATTCTTTTAGCTACGATTGTCATTTCTTTGGTCCAGATTTAGAGAATATGAAAAGCTATTCCCTACTCTGAATGTTTCATTCTTTTTCTTTTTTTAAGATTTTTAATTTTTATTTTAAAGAGATTAAGAGAAAACAAAACAATAAAAATGATACAGGATTTCAAAACAAGACGATAAGAAACTAACAATGGCCACTATATTGCATATTGTTGTCTTTGAAATGGTTGCTCATATTACAAGATACAGGCTTACAAAACAGATTAAAAAAAATAAGCACTCACAGTTTCTTTCCGTGAACTAATAGAATTAGTAGTACAGTTATCCTATCGTGTGTGTGTGTGTGTGTGTGTGTGTGCACCTTCTTTGTATATATCCTTCCTTTTTCTCTTTTTCCCCATCCTGGTTGTTCTTTCCTTTTGAGCAGTTTCTTTCCCTTTCACAGTATCTCTTATACTTTTTGGATTTTATTTACTGTTTCTCTACTCTGAATGTTTCTGCAACTTAGTGTGTTACATAAGTCAATTTACTGTAGGTTTTTAATACCAAAAAAAACCTCTTCATGTTCACATTAAAGTTTTATATCCATAATAAGATAAAAATATTTGACACTTTAGAAGTTGAATATGTTTAAAAATTGGGAATGGGTTTATCAATAAGTTGTCAGGCAAACATTTAACCAGTGTTAAATAAATAAATAAAGTTACACCTATTGGAAGAATCTATATTTCTTTACTCTTTCTTGCCTTAATAAGTGCCTTAATGCTTACAAATTGTGTTTCTTCATTAAAATGTTAGATGCTTTGAGATACTTCAAAACTCTACAAAATGTGTTTTTCCCTTACACCAAAGTGAAATTTTATTATATGTCAATCGGCTGTAGGTTCGACCATTCCAGAAAATTTGAAATTTGATTAAAATCCATGAAATTTGGTTGAAATTCATACAGTCATTTTCTCACAGAAGAATCATAGCAGAATTTTAATTTTAGTAATACAGATTTGGGCAGTTTAATTTAGTAATTGTCAGTTTTTCTTTATGAAATACAATTTAATAATATAGGAAATTCTTATTAAAGTAAGACATTTTTGGCCTAAGTGTTTTAAAATAAAGAAGAAATGAGGATTATGCGGTCCACAAAGTGTATTGAAATTATATATCTGTGATACCTAGTAAATATGATATGTTTTGAAGTAAGGTACAAATAGAATTTAAATATAAGCACTATAGATAAAATTTAGAATAGCAGTTATCATACTTGCTGACTTTGGCTCTTGGTAAGAAATACGCTTTACTTATATATGTATAGCTTCATGTATATAGTTGTATACATGAATATGCACAAATAAATATGTATGCATACATATGTTTTTCAAATAAGTTTCAGGAAAGATACAATAAGACATATCCTGTGATACCTTTTCTTTTCAGTCCTGATCACAAAAATTAATAGCCATAAACTTGGGGAAAAACAGTGACTTAAAAGCTAACATGGAACTAAAAGGTAATTGTGTGTTGAGTCACCCCTCCTGTGCCACACACAGACTGCCGAGTCTGGGCCCACCCTACTCTAGTATTTCCTGCCTTTCCCTTCAAGACACCTGACACGATGTGGAGGAAGAGGTAGAGACTTCTGCCTTTCAGACAGTATTTTCAACTCACGTCTCATCATTAATATCTTCTAGTCCAACAAAGAAGTTTGCCTTCAGGAATTCATCTTTACTGCTTCTGATGCCTTCAGTAAGATTCTCAGTAGTAGTCTAAAAGACCCTTATGAATGGGACAGTGGCATAGTACTAAAAATTGACATCATCCATAACCCTTTGGAATGCTTCCTGACTTTGGTAGACACAGGCATTAGCATGAACAAGACTGACTTCATAAATAATGAAGTACTGCCAAGTCTGGTGCTGAAGCATTTATGGAGACTCTTTAGGCTGGTATAGAGATCTCTGTGGTTGGGCAGTGTTATGGTTTGGGTCTAGATGTCCCCCCAAGGCCTCATGTGGTCATAGTATTTCTTCGGAGTCTGAATCTAGAGTGTGTGATTGATTGGCATTGCAATGCTGGGATTAAGGGTGCTGGGATTAACGGTGAGTGATTGCTGGGTGAGTCCACTGATTGGATTGGTACTGCCCTAATCTCCGTAGAATGGGTACTATATATGGGACAGAAAGAGACTTTCTAGTGCTTACTCGTTGCTTTTACTGTTTTCCTCTACCATGAACTATTGCCCCTCTGCCATGTGTTACTTTGCCTTGGAACCAGCCAATTATAGACTGAAACCTGTACAAACTGAGCTAAATAAATCTTTCCTATGTTAACTTTGGGTTTTGGGTATTGTCTTAGTTACTTTTCACTCGTTGCTGAGACAAAATACCTGACGCCCAAAATTAGGGAAAGAAAGGTTTATTTCTTACAGTTTCTCAGGAGTTTCAGTCCATACCTAGTTGGCTCCAATGCAGCATGGTGTGACGGGACTGCTGTTCATGGCAGCCGCGACCACAACCGCGAGGCACGCTGGCTAGAGAGAGGGTGGAAGCATGGAAGAGGAAGACCTGCCTCCCTTACACTGTATCTCAGCTCCATCCCTGAGCGGGTGCGGCACTCACATCATTAATCCCAGCACTAGACAAATGATCACAAGTGCAAGACTCAGCCCCATCAAAAGTATATGAGGACTTGGGGGTACGTAGTATCACCCAGTACAGGTATTTTGTCTCAGCAACAAGAAAAGTAACAAAGACTGGCAGTTTGGTTTTGACTTTTTTTGTGCCTGTCTAGTGGGAGAAAAAGTGGTTGTGATCACAAAGCAAAGTGATGATGAAGAGTATTCCCAAGAATCTTCTGCTGGGGCATCCTTCATTGTATTTGCCAACCTCCTTCAGCCTATTGGCTGGGTTATCAAGGTGGTCCTTTACCTTAGAAACCAGACAGAGTATTTAGAGGAGTAGTAGTTCAAAGAAGTGATGAAAACAGTTGCTATTACCAGGATATCCTGTTACCTTTTATTTGGACAAAATTTGGGAGAAGGAAGTCATTGATGACAAGGCAGAAGAAGAGAAAGATGTCAAAGAAGAGGAAATTAAGGATGGTAAGGCAAAGCCCACAATTGAAGATATGGGCTCAGATGAGGAAGATGACAGTGGGAAAGGATAAGTACAAGATAACAGAGATGAGTAAGGAGAAATATGTTGATCAGGAAAATTGAATCAGACTAAGTGCATTTGAGTGGGAAACCATGATGACATCATTCAGGAGTGGAAAGATTTCCACAAGAGCCTTATCACTCACTTGGAAAACCAGTTGGCAGTCAGGCACCTTTCTGTAAAAGGTCAGTTGGAATTCAAGGTATGGCTTGCTAGTCGTCCCTTGGCAGGCTCTGTTTGACCTCTAAGAACAAGAAGAACATCAAACTCCATCTGTTATGTGTTCATCATGGACAGCTGTGATGAATTGATATCATAGTATTTCAGCTTCATTCTTAGTGTGGTTGGTTCTGAGGAGCTGGTCCTGAATATCTTCCAAGAAAATACTCTGCCAGAGTACAACCATGGAAGTTACTTGCAAAAACATTCTTAAGAAGTACCTTGAGCTCTTTGAACTGGCAGAATATAAAGTACAAGAAATTCTATGAGGGATTTTCTACAAAATCTAAAACTCTTTAATCCCTGAGGGTTCCAATAACTCCAACACCTTTTTGACTTGCTGTGCTATCATGCCTCTCTAGAGGTGAGATGACTTTTATGTCACAGTATGTCTCTCATATGAAAGAGTTGCAGAAGTCCATCTGTTACATCACCAGCAATAGCAAAAAACATGTGACATTTTCTGTGGACCAACTACAAAAGTGGCACTTTGGGATGGTATATATGACTGGCCTGTTGGTAAGTCCTGTGTTGAGCAGCTCCAGGGGTTTGATGGAGAGAAACTGCTGTTGGTTAGCAAGGAAGGCCGGGAAATAACCAAAGATGGGAATGAGAAGAAAACAGAATAAAGCAACAGGAAATTGGAAAACCTCTGCAAACTCATGAAAGAACATGAAGGTAAGAAGATTGAGTAAGTGACAATCTTCTACAGGCTTGTGTCTTTACCCTCCTGCATTATAACAAACATTTATGAGTTGACAGCCAACATGGAGCAGATCATAAAGGCACAGGCACTTAAAACAAACAGTGGGCTGCCTGATGACCAAAAAAAAAAAATCTTTGAAGCAACCTGCCCACCACACTGATGGGCATCGTGAAATTTGCTTGACCGAATTAGGGAAGAGTTAAACTGATTAACTATGTATTAAGTACAGCTAGTTATTATAAGTGGATGACATACAAATAGAGTAAACCTCCTGCATTCTGATAGTTTTCATTAGTTACAATGTGTTGTTTTTTTCTTCCATTTTTTAACCTGTGTGTGTGTGTGTGTGTGATGTTTTTCAGAAACAACCCAACTCTGATAAATTAGCTTGCTTGTTTGCTTGCTTGCTTTGTCCCTTTCTCCCTGCCTTCCTCCTTGCCTGTCTCCCTCCCTTTCTCTCTCTCCCTCCCCTCCTCTCCTTCCTTCCTTAGCTAGGTATTGAACCTAGGGCCTTGCACATACTAGACATACTACTGAGCTATATCCCCAAGATTTTCACTTTTTAAAGTATTATGGCCCATATAGATCTAATCTGAATTCTAGGTTATTCTGTCCTACCTATTATTACAGTAACAGTTTCATTGCCTTTGGTTTTGTTAACATAGAATTGTAATAATTAAGATATGGGCAGGTTGGAATTGGTTTTTGTACTATTAGTGGAAAAGAAGGAATAAAGTGGATTGATTGATCTGAAGTTAATTTCCCAGTAGGTAAACTTATAGACATATTCTGTCATCATTCTTTCTCTTACTACAAAGTATCTATTAGGAGACAAGTAGTGATATGTTAAACCTCCCCGTCTGTCAGAGTTGACGTGAATAACGGTAGTATTCTCACCAGAGGAAGTTGTTGGGGCAGTGTTCTGCACCTCTTACTGTCCCTTACTTTCAATTGGCTTGCTTACCAACCTGATAAGAAAATTATGACAGTAAATAGTTTTACTTGAAAATGAATAGGGCTTACTAAATACAACTATTTAAATGATGTTAAAAAACATTTCATAGAAGAGTCTGGTAATTTCAGATTTAGAGTTATCCTTCTGAAGACCAAGTGGAACTTTAATTTACTTCAATGAAAACCTGTAGTATAGTGTCTTTTGCATTAAAAGCACTTGTGTTTGAGGAATGATGAGCATTTGAAATGATGATAATGCCCCCTTTAGATATTTGTTATATTTAATTACTGTATTTTTGTCAATAGGACATTCTTCCTAGATGTAAAAGATACACATTTAATAGAAATAATATTGTTAGGTAAAGTTCTGAGATCATAATATATCAGGAAATTGTTTTTATACAGGTAAATGGTTGCAGTTTTTTGGTGAAAACAGGAAAGCCTACAAATTTATTAAGGGTACAGTATTTAAAACTATTCATAATACTAATGTTTTTTACTATTTAAGACCATCTGGCTTACTAACAGTTTTTTCCTGCATGTACTTCTTTCTGTGTGTGATTTTTCAGTGCTTTGAATGTTTAATAAGTTAGCCACTTTTTATTGTAATACTCAAAATAAAATTGCAGATACCGTTTATGCTTTTAAGGTACATACCACATGTACAACAAAGTACGTTGCCATAGCAGCAAATTTCCTGGAGATGAGGGATGTTTTAAAGTGGACTTTGCTGTGGAATTCAATATTTGAATCCTCCTTTCTGAGGAATGTTGCTAGTACTGAATTATTTAAAATCTTGAATTGATTTAGGAAGAAGAATTTGGTGTTGATGATTCTTATTCTGAACAAGGTGCACAGTATAGGCAGACCCATCTAGAGATGATGGAAAATGAATTGGCTGGGAAACAGCATGAGATTGAAGAGCTAAACAGAGAACTGGAAGAAATGAGGGCTGCCTATGGGACTGAAGGGCTGCAGCAGGTACGTACTATGGCTTTTGGTTTGCAACTCACAAAACCAAAAATGGAAAATTTGAATGATAGTATCTGTATATGCTTTAAAGATGAGGTTTCTAAATGGCTACTTAAGGTTATCTCTTAATTTTTTGTTTACAATATAGCATGAACCACCCTGTTTAAGACTAGGATTCCACTAAGTGGCTAAAATTGGTGTATTTCTTATATTTAACTTCATGTATTAGCTACAGTGAAATCACTTCATCGGGACAGATGTTTTTCTAATCAGCCTGAGAGAAAATTATAGTGCACCCATAAAAAATTGACTTAACCTGGTAAGAATATCAATGATCCCTTATAAATAGTATGTGTAGTTAGAATAACATCTGATATCTAGAATGATCAGTTACAAAATCCAGATGAAATGGGATATTGATGAGGATAAACAGCGTATTTCTATTTCATCCTCTTTAGAAACAAGTTGGAATTTAACTTGTCTGGTGGTATTGACTCGGGACACATAAGGGACACCCCACAATGTGAAGACTCTTGTTCTGAAAATAGGTGTATGGAAAAACCAGACCAAATGTATCTTTTTACCTTAGTGCAGAAAATAAATATTTTCAAAGATGATTTGGGAGCAGAGCCAATTTCTACAAGCTAATAGCTTTCAAATATGGAAGGTTGCTTAGAGATTGTAAAAATTCTGCCAGTGTGTTTTTGAAGAACAGTTACCTGTGACACTAATTCTGTTCAAAAAATAAGCCTAGCACTTAATTGTCTTCCGGGTTTCTTTTAGTTACAAGAGTTTGAAGCTGCCATTAAACAAAGAGATGGCATCATAACCCAGCTTACTGCTAATTTACAGCAAGCAAGAAGAGAAAAGGATGAGACAATGAGAGAGTTTTTAGAGTTGACAGAGCAGAGTCAAAAATTACAGATTCAATTCCAGCATGTAAGTATTTCTATAAGATTTGGTTTTTCAGTTTTTTCTTTTTCTTTTGGTAATGAAATTAAAATTTTTACTTTCTAGAACAAGCCTAAATATGCTATAAAACTGCTTATTATATCACACTGGAAAAACTAATCAATATCAGTACTCCCTGGTTAGTTTCTTGCTATTGGTCTCTTTGTACTACTTCTTGCTTGTCTCTTCTGAAATTTTCAAAATCTTAGCAGGTAGGTTGAGTACATTTTTTGCACCCCACCTGTTCTGGCCCTGATGAGGTTTTATTTTAGTTAGTTTCTAAGATGGTAACTAGATTGAGTATTTTCCGTTTATCTTTAATTAAAGCCACAGAAATCTAGTTGCATTAGGGTTTCAGACAGCAGTAACAGAAAACAATTTGAAATCACTTAAGCAAAAGGGCGAAATATAATATAAGGGTATAGTCTTGTCTTACATAATTCAAGGGCAGAAATATAATCCAGCCTCTGTAAGGGATTGGAGTGAGAGTCTGGAAAGTCATTAGGAATCCAGGAAGTACTGTCTTTGAGGTCCCACTTAGCTCATACTGCCGCTTCAGCCTTACTTCCCTCACAAGATATACTTCCTGTACCTTATGTGCAAGCTACTTTTACTGGCTCGGGTTACTCAGTCAGCCATGGCAGCATGTTTGCTGAGATCTCAAGCCTGTGAAGTGAGCACAGTTCCCTGAGAGTCACCAGTATAAGCTGAGTAATACCCTAAAAGATACTTGTTCTCTGGTCTCTGACGAATTTATTATTTTGAGGTTTCTATTTTCAAGTTACAGGCTAGTGAAACTCTGAGAAACAGCACTCATAGTAGCACAGCTGCAGATTTACTACAAGCCAAACAGCAGATCCTGACTCATCAGCAGCAGCTGGAAGAACAAGATCATCTATTAGAAGATTATCAGAAAAAGAAAGAAGACTTCAAAATGCAAATTAATTTCTTGGAAGAAAAAATTAAAGTGTATGAAATGGTATGTTTATTTTAAAGAAGAAAACCAACTTGTTTCAGCTTTTAACTTTAAAGATTTTATATGGGTGCTTACGTTTTTATGCCTGTGAATCACAAAATTTCATAGTACTAACTTTTTAAGTGTGAAATAATTTATTTCAAAAGCAACTGAGAATCTCACAGTAATACACTACTCATTTAAGATAACACTACTCATTACTGTATTTTTGTTCTGTTTGGTCTTTTTGTTTTTGGTACAGGGAATCGAACTCATGACCTTGCACTTGCGAGGCAAGTGCTTATGCTGCTGAGCTGTGTCCACGGCTCCTCATCACTGTGTTTCTTAAAAGTGATCAGCATGTTAAACCCAGTTTTTTAATCTAATAACTAGAATTTCTGTCCTTTTTCCCCCATGTAAAAATATTTTGATTATGAAATGCTAAATTCATGATTATGAAATTTAAAAACTTTATAGATTTTTATTAGAAGAATAAGTACAGCTTATTCTTTATTAAGATCTAGTTTTGGGGAACTTATAGGATGGAAAATATATAACACATAGATTATAATCTTAAATGCTAAAAACCACTTATCCTTGTAGATCGTATTTTGTTTCTCAATAGAGAAACTGAACTTTAAAAGTGATTTGCCTGAGGCAGCTGCACTAACAGTTACCAGAGTTGGTATTTAAACCCTGTCCAGCTGGCCCAGGACCAGAGCTTCTTGTCCTCTACCTTCTCCATCCTGTGGTCCTTTGCCTGTGAGAACTGAAACAAAGCAGGGTGTGATCACCTTGTTTGACCTCAGCTGAAAACGTGTGTGTACAGCAACTCAATTTTTTTGCCTCTGTGTATATATCTGTATGTGACTGAAAGCACCATTAGTATTTATTTGAGGAAGCAGGCAAATTTGTAAATATAAAGCTGTGAATAATGGATAGTTCATATTACCTTACAGAGGAGCCATCAAGCAAGAGAATAATGAAGGCAGGTAAGGCCAGGGTAGGCTGATTGGGGCTGGCATTTTTGATTTCTAGTTTTCAAGGCTCCAACTGGGTCTTATTTTCAGGGAAACAGTACCATTACCTCCATTTTACAAGGGGACTTAAGTTCAAAGCAAGAGGTAAAAAATTGTGGTAGGTACACAGGTAATAAGTTTATAGAGCCAGATTTCAAACCTCAGCTGACTACCAGAGGTGCTGTTTGAAATATAGGAGCTATGCAAGTTGAAGACACTGAAATTACGGAAAGGGCAAGTTTTACAGCAAAGGCTGATGGCATCTTGGTCTTCTTCCTTGAACTATACCTGAATGAACACCGCCAACATTTCTTTCAGACTTTAGTTTTTAGGTTTTGATGCTGTTTCTTTAGATGTGTTAATATATTCATTGAAGTGCCTGCAAGTCCTTTTTGCCAAGGACTCCTGTATCGGGGACCCATCCTAGATCCCCAATCTTCCGAACGAGTATACGGTGAGGGCTTAAATGAATGAGACAAGTTGTATGATTTTAGGACTCCAAGAGGATCAAAGCCACTGTAGAGTTCTTGACTCTGCAGCTATCATGAGGGCTAAGACAAAGAGTTTCTCTGGATCACCCGTATATATTTTCAAGTAGACAAAGAGAGGGGATACTGAGGGAGGTGCTGAGGGTGGTGCCAGAACTGAGCAGGACTTGGGAGTCACTTCAAGGACATCTCCAAGGAAGAAGGAATGCCAGGAATGGAGAACTATGTTATCTCCAAAATGGCCTTTGTGATGGGACTGTGATGCCCTGCAGAGTAAGAATCTTGCAGGGCAGTCTCTATTAACATAATTGATTATGGAGCCAATATGTCCTCAGCTGCGACCTTTTTTACCTTGCCTTTTGAGGTATCACTGACCTCATTGGCCACTACAGGCCTCAATCAGGACCAGTGATTCATAGAATTTCCTTACTATGAATCAGTTCCCATCGCCAGGCAAGGGGCCTAGGCCTAGGACAGGCTCGCAGATAAATAAAATGCCAATTAGTAAATTTTAAATCCTGCTCAGAACTGCTTCGTAGCGGTCTCCAACACTCCTGGTTCATCAATGTCATTTTTCTTATCTACTTATGTTCTAATCAATTTTCTAGGTTTTCTTTCTTTCTTTCTTTGTCTTTGGGACTATAGCCCTTAACTACTTAGAAGTGCATCTAAATAACTGAGCCAAAACTTTGATCCCAGACTGCCACTGAAGTAATTATAATAATAAACGTGGCTTGGCGTGTGTCTGGGCTTGGCTTTATTTGTAGTTCCAAAATTGAGTCCCAGAATAAAAACTGGAGAAAAATAATCCTCTGCTCTTAAATTTCTGTTTGATCTGAAAGTCGAGTAGACTTGATATACCATAAGTACTATAGTTGTCTTGGGTGTCACTTGAAGTTCAGACTCTTACACACTTCATATCTCTAAATTTTGGATTGACTTAAGAGCCCAGGAATGAAATTAAGGTAGACCCACAAGAATCTGTTTTTGTTGCTATTTTTTTCTCATTTCATTGCATTTGCCTATGAGACAACCATTAAATTATAAGAATTCATGGGAGGAACCTTGAACTTTTTTTATTTTTTTATTTTTGCTTTCTTTTGAGAGTGTCTAGAGAGTATGTAGTTCTATAACTCAAAGACACTACAGTTACAACATTGGTCAGTTATTAAGAAAAACTGAAAATACAATGGTTTAGGTATGTTTTAATTAGTCTGGGTTTTTTTTGTGTGTGTATGTAGTTTTTTGTTTTGTTTTTCAGGAAGTTGCCAGAAGCTGAAAATGTCATTTTTATATTTTCTTTCTTTCTTTAAAGGAGCAAGATAAAAAAGTAGAAAATTCAAATAAAAAAGAAATACAGGAAAAAGAGGCAATCATTGAAGCATTAAATACAAAAGTAATAGAAGAAGAAAGAAAAACTCTTGAGCTAAAGGATAAAATAACAGCTACTGATAAATTAGTAGGAGAATTGCAAGAACAGGTTGTACAAAAGAACCAAGAGATAAAAAATATAAAATTAGAGCTGACTAATTCTAAGCAAAAAGAAAGACAGTGTTCTGAAGAAATAAAACAGTTAATGGGGACAGTTGAAGAACTTCAGAAAAGAAATCATAAAGATAGCCAATTTGAAATTGACACCATGCAAAGAATGGAACAAGAAACACAAAGAAAGTTAGAACAACTTCGAGCGGAGCTAGATGAGATGTATGGGCAGCAGATCGTTCAGATGAAACAAGAATTAATAAAACAACACATGTCACAGATAGAGGAACTTAAAATACGACAAAAGGGAGAAATGGAAACGGCTTTAAAATCATATTCAAATGTTACAGTTAATGAAGATCAAGTAAAGTTAATGAATGTGGCAATAAATGAACTGAATATAAAACTACAAGATAGTAATTCTCAAAAGGAAAAACTCAAGGAAGAACTAGGAGTAGTTTCAGGAGAAAAGTCTGCTTTGCAGGGCCAGCTTGAAGACCTTTTTGAAGAATTGAGCTTTTTAAGGGATCAAATTCAAAGAGCTAGACAGACAATAGCTGAACAGGAAGGCAAACTGAATGAAGCACATAAGTCTCTTAGTACAGTGGAAGATTTGAAAGCTGAGATTATTTCTGCATCTGAATCCAGGAAGGAACTAGAGTTAAAACATGAAGCTGAAGTTACAAATTACAAGATAAAACTTGAAATGTTAGAAAAAGAAAAGAATGCTGTGTTAGACAGAATGGCTGAATCACAAGAAGCTGAATTAGAGAGGCTGAGAACACAGCTCCTGTTTAGTCATGAAGAAGAACTTTCTAAACTAAAGGAAGATTTAGAAATTGAACATAGAATAAATATTGAAAAACTTAAAGATAACTTAGGCATTCACTATAAACAGCAAATAGATGACTTACAGAATGAAATGAGTCAAAAGATGGAGACAATGCAGTTTGAAAAAGATAGTTTGATAACTAAACAGAATCAGTTAATTTTGGAAATTTCAAAGCTAAAAGATTTACAGCAATCCCTTGTGAATTCAAAGTCTGAGGAAATGACTCTTCAAATCAATGAACTTCAAAAAGAAATTGAAGTACTCAGACAAGAAGAAAAGGAAAAGGGTACTCTTGAACAAGAAGTTCAAGAATTACAACTTAAAACTGAATTCTTGGAGAAACAAATGAAAGAAAAAGAGGAGGATCTTCAAGAAAAATTTGCACAACTCGAAGCAGAGAATAACATTCTTAAAGATGAGAAGAAAGCCCTTGAAGATGTGTTGAAAACTTCTACTTCCGCTAACCAGGAAGAAAGATTGATTTTTATAGACTCCACTAAGTCTAAATCCATAGACTATAACTGGCAAAAAGAAATAGAAATACTTACAGAGGAGAACAAGAGCCTCAAACAACAATGTATTCAGCTAAGTGAAGAGATTGAAAAACAAAGGAATACTTTCTCATTTGCTGAAAAAAACTTTGAAGTTAACTATCAGGAGTTACAGGAAGAATATGCTTGCCTTCTCAAGGTAAAAGATGATTTAGAAGATTGTAAAAATAAACAAGAATTAGAGTATGAAAGTAAACTTAAAGCACTTAATGAAAAGCTTCATTTGCAAAGAATAAATCCAACTATGGTAAAAGTCAAAAGTTCCATCTTTGATGATGACAACACTTTTATAGCAGAGCCATTGGAAATTGGTGAGGTTGTTGAGAAAGATACAACAGAACTTATGGAAAAACTTGAGGTAACCAAGCGAGAAAAATTAGAACTGACAGAAAAACTGTTGAATCTCTCTGAACAATTAAAACAGAAGCACGGCGAGGTTACCCTTCTAAGCGAAGAAGTTAAATCTCTAAAGCATGAGAAGGAGCAAGTTTTATTGAGATGTAGAGAGCTAGAAATCATGATTAACCAGAATAGGGCAGTAAAGGTAAATGAGTGTGATGTTGAATTAAGCTCTTTAAAAGATGGAGTTATGACAAGGAAAGGCAAGGGTTCTGGAGGATCTGGTTTTGAAATAAGGAAAGATTTTGGCGAAGAATCAAAAGCAGTGTTGAAAAATAAAAGTCCTTTTGAAAATATGACTATTAGAAAAGAAATCAAGCAAGATCAATTGTTTTTGCCACCAGTAACAAATGAAACATTGCCTGAGGCATCTGAACGAAGTGAGAATGATAAATTCCAGCAGGAGCTTCATGTACTTAGAGCAGAACAGGTATGTTTACTTATTTATACATCATAAAGCACAGTAATAAATGTACTTTTCATACTAAAAAAATTTTCATCTTCATAAAAAATGAGTTCACATCATTACAAGAGAATAAAAGTTAAACCTTTCATTCAGTTCTTATTTACCGCTTAACAGCCTTTCCTTAAACGTTGTTTTTTCTCTTAGATTTTGTTGTGTGTTCAGCTCAAGAAGTAAAAAGTACTAATGTTCTCACAGAATTTCAGCTTTACAGAAGTTAGCAGTTTTATAGTGTCATATTTTCTTGTAGTCACAAAAAGAGTTTTAGTTTTTATTTCATATTGGTCTTCTCAAGATTCTGCATTATAAATTAATTGTTACGCTTTTTACTATTCTGTACAGTTGTTCAGTAATTATGATAGTATGTTTCTCATGGGGGAAGAAAACCTTATGTCCTACAGATTTCTGGATCTTCTGAAGGTGAAAGGTATTAATACCTAAAATTGTTTTCAAAACTAATGGATATGAATTACTCCTGCAAGTGTCAGACATTTAAAAAATTTTATTACAAAGTGTTACTGGAAGAGGAACAGAACTTGAAGCTCAGCTGTCAAAAGATCAAATTTTCTTAGTAAGAACTTTATTTTCTCTACTAAAGATACTTTGAATGGCTTGTCCAGATACCCTCGGCTTAACACATCAACTGTATAGTAAGTCGCTGACATACGAACGAGTTTGTTCAGGGAGAACGTTCATAGGTCAGATTAATTCTTAATCCAACAAAATGAGTCTTACACAGTACAGTTGTGACTTTTATATAGTACACCTGTGAACATTCGAATGTTCTTAAGTTGCACTTACTGTATTATGAGAAACAAGCCTGTCCCTGCCCCACTCTTTATTACCAAAACAAATCCGCTTATCAGTGGAGTGGTGAGTCAGGTTGTGTGTGCAGAAGAAGAAATTGAGCAGTGACTTACACAAAGGTAATACTATGAATAGCCTAAATATGATTGAATAATACAGACACCACAAAAAACAAAAACAAAAAACAGGAAAAACTCTTGCTCTTACTACTAATGAGAAAAGACTGTCTCACTGAGATCAACATAAATGTGACTGCTAAGAGTTTGTTTTTTTTAGCTGAACAGAAACAAATAATGTTTTATTATAGGTCCACATTGTTTTAATACACTTAGGAAGTTTGGGCAGGAGGAGAAAAATAAAAATTGATTACAGAAATCTTGTCAGTGTTTGGGATACAAGGGCGGAGTGGCAGGAATGTTGTAGATACTGCTTAATTCTTAATGCTGAGGTACTCCATAGATTTAAGAGTATGTTTAAGATTGAAGATAATTATGGGAATTGAAAGAGATTCTGGAGTTTTACCAGAGAAATTGCTGCAATGTCAGTTCCTTTACAGCAGGCGCCCTGCTGTGCCTAAAACAATATCTCACACATGATAGGCAGTTAGTAATTTTTGTGAATGAATGAATGAGTGAGTAAAAGGAGAAATAAAGCCCATTTATTAACAGTGAAATGTGAAATAGCATAGGCATTCATGTTAGGGCAAAAATCAGAATAGCCTTTGTCATTTGCTGTTTATCATTGTTCTGAGTCCTGACCATTGCAGAGACAGAAAAATACCTGTCGTAAAAGGAGAAAAAGATAGTTCATTGTCAAAACTCACAGTTATAACTAAGAAATTAAGAAAATTAAGCAAATAAACTGAAAAATCGTAATAAAGTAAAAATAAAAAGCAACAAAATATGTAAGATCAATATAAATAAAGGACATGAGTCTTGAATAACTGAAAAGTCCCACTTTTGAGTGGGAAATTAATACTGTAAAATGACAGTTAATTTCTCAATCCACAAGCCTTTTATAACTCCACTCAGTGAAGTTACTGAAATTTGACTTGTTTTACAGTTAATCTAGTTGAATCAATGGATAATACCCAAGAATATTTTTGAAAAAAGCAGAATATATGTAAAATGGCACATTGAAAATCATTTTTTGTCTTAATTATGCCAATTTGGTAAATACTGATCATGAATTAAACCATAATTGAAGGCAGTAGAACAGTGTCAGACCATCTACATTCAAAGAAAATGGAAAGAAAAACATAATAAAGTGAAGAGCAAAAGAAAGAGAGTTTGAAATAACCAAAAGAGGAAGGATTTTGAAGATGTATTATCTAAAAAGATTATTAAGTTTGAGACAAAGCTTCAGGAATATGTTGAAAGGAGAAAAACACAACAAAATGAAGAATGAAAATAAAGGTACTTCAGAGATTTTCAAAAGTCATAAATGCATACTGTAAGTTGGTTGCTGATGAATTTGAAAGTATAGGTAAATTAGATGATATTTTGGTAGAGTATAAATTACCGAAACTCAGACAAAAATATAAATCCTGAATAACAAGTCAGTAACCATTAAAGGGTTTGAAATGGTAGTCAGAAGTTTTCCTTCTCACTTCTCCTCTGATGAAAAATGCTAGGTTAGGTGTGAGTTTTATCAGCTCTCAAGGAACAAATGTATAATTGCCTGCTAAAATTGGATTAAAGAGAAAGGTGGAAGGAGGGAAAGAAGAAAACTCAACTATTTCATTTTTTCTTTCTTTATTCTAAAAAAGCAAAACAGAAAAAAGGATAGAAATAATACAGAATTTTAAAAAACAGTAAATCAGCACTAGTTAATATATTGCATATTGTTATCTTAGAAATTGTTGTTCAGGTTACAAGATCCAGGCATAAAAAATGATCACACAATCAAACAATGACGGCACGAACTCTTCTGTTTGATGAACTAACAGAGATTAGTAGTAATCTGTCTTGCACACATATACATATGTATAGCTATATGTGTATACCTACATACCTATAATCTTTTCCTTTCTGCTATTTCTCCTTTTCCCCATCCCAGTTGTTCTTTCCTCTTGAGCACTTTCTTTCCCATTTGTTATTACAATATCTGTTGTACATTTTGGATCTTACTACTCTTTCAGTTTTTTATTATTATTTCATTTGAGAAATGCAAATTAAAACAACATTGAGATTCCATCTCACAGCAGAAAGAATGGCTGCCATCAAAAAATCAACCAATAACAAATGTTGGCGGGACTGTGGGGAAAAAGGAACACTTCTCAGCTGCTAATGGGAGTGTAGACTGGTGCGGCCACTGTAGAAGTCAGTATGGTGATTCCTCAGAAAACTAGGATTGGAAGTCCCATTCAATCCAGCTCTTCCCCTTCTGGGTATTTTCCCAGAAAAATTGAAAGTGTCATGTCACAGCGACATATGTGCACACATGTTTTTATGGCAGTACTATTTGTAATAGCTAAATCTTGGAAACAACCAAAGTGTCCATCAACTGCAGGATCTCAGCTATAAAAAGGATAATCTTGAGGCTTCTATAGGTAAATGGAGGCAACAAGACTATACTCATAAGTGAAATAAATCACACATTTGTAAATACCAACTGTTTCATTTTAAGACACTGATATTGATATGAAGACTTGTTAATAAGCATAGTACAAGAAAATAAAATTATAGAATCTCACTTATCAGTGTGGCTCCAGAAATCGTAAATATTTGTAAAGTATCCCAAGTAGAATAATAGTTCAACATCTAAAAAAAAAAATCTATTAATCTCTACATTTATACATTGTAAGACAAAATCCATATGATTATTTTAATACAGTATATTCTGGAAGAGAATCTATAAAAAATTTAACTCATTTATAATTTTAAAAAGTTAGGAAATCAGGAATGGATGGGGAATTTCCTAATCATGATGATGGCTTTTATTAAAACATTAAGCAGATAACATTTCTAATGATGAAATTTACAAGAATTTCCAGTAAAATCAGGGGTAGGCCTAAGCTAACCAATGTCAGCATTGCTATTTCAGCATTGTTTTGTAGTTCTTAGCTACATCAAATAGGGTAAGATATAGGATAAGACATGAGAAAAATACTAATAGATTAGGCATAGTAGTTCCTAATATCTTGAACTTAAAGAAAATTACGAAACACTGAAGGTCACAAAGACCTAGCCATATAGGAATATTTATCATAAACATAGTGGAGAGAGGGAAAAAAATGCCAGTCCTCTCCAAGTTAGTTTCTAGGTGCAGTGTATTTCCAGTCAAAATTTCATGAATGCCTTTCATGGGTCTTAAAAATTTGATTTTAAAATTGACATAGAATAAATAACCAAGAATAGTCAAAACAATCCCTAGAAATATGTATTCTATGTGATATCAGGATTTAATACAAAATCATAATAGACATATGGTTTGATGTTATGGTAAAGAGATCAGTGGATCATGGAGAGTCTAAAAACAGATCCAGATTCTTATGAAATTTTGGTATGTGGCAAGAGGCCTCTACAAATCAGAATCTGTTAAATAATATCAAGAAGGTGTAAAGAATACTTAATGTAAGTAAAGTTAAAAATGGACAAAAGATATGGATAAATGTGTCTTGGAGTCTGAAACCAAACTGGCTTATAAGCGAGGAAAGATACTTTGAACCTTACTAATGAACACAACAATAAAATAGTATTTTATACCGTGTAGATAGCAATGAAATTGTATAATTATGTGAGAACATAATTTGGTAAAATCAAATACAGGTAAAAATGTGCAATATTTCAGACCCAGCAGTTAAATTTCTAGGTGATCCTCAAAGTATGGTCATTGACCAGTGTAGTCAGCATCACTTGGACACAGGTTAGAATTCATGTTTGTAGCCCCATTTTAGACCTGCATTAGAACTCTGGGGTGGTGTGCAGCAGCTTATAAACATTCCAAGTAATCTCATGCATGCTAAAGTTGAAATCCACTGGACTGGAAAAACACTAGCACATATGTCTGGGGTATATGTTTAAGAATTTATTGCAGTATTTTCTGAAATAGCTAAAAATTAGAAATAATGTAGTTGATCTCCAGAAAGAAAAGGACAAATTGTGGTATAACTTATATACCCTACCAGTTAAAATAAATTTACCCATTGTCTACGTGGTTTGAAAATCAGAGGCATATTGAATGAGAAGATAAATTTGCAAAATATCATTTTGAACTGTCCTTTTAAATCCATAAATATATACAATATAGTAGTTTATTTACAAATTTACTGAGATGTGATAGTGTAAATAGTAGATTGAATTGGTCCCAGATATAACATATGGTTGCCTTTATGGAGAGAGTAATAGGAACATAGTGCATTGAATTTTGTTTATAATATTGTCTTTCTCAACTGAAAAAGAGATGTAGAGGGAGTAAGAGAATAGGGCAGGGGGAGACAAAATGTTGGTATATGTTAACTTGAGTTGTGAGTACATAAGTCCTTGTTGCATTATCTTTGTATTTCTCTGCATCTACAGTACTATTTGAAAACCAAACCGAGAGAGAGATCATACTAAGCTCTGTTAGTTTGATACCAAATATCAAAATGTACTATAAAATTTAGGTAATGAAGATATTGAACTACTTTTTTTGAGAAAGACTGGTAGATCAGTGCAACTGGATGAAGAATAAGGAAAGTTAGGTTTTGGTTCTCTTATGAGTTTTTAAACTAATTTGGTAAGTTTCCCTCTTGTAGTTAGTCTGTGCAAATAAACTAAAGTTCCGTTATTTTTTTATTTTAAAGATTGCTAATATTTATATACATTCACTTTAAGAATGACTTAAGGCTACAGATGGAAGCCCAGCGCATATGCCTCTCCCTGGTTTACTCCACTCATGTGGATCAAGTTCGTGAACATATGGAAAATGAAAAAGATAAAGCTCTTTGCAGTCTTAAAGAGGAGCTTATTTCTGCTCAAGAGGAAAAGATCAAAGAACTTCAAAAAATACACGAGTTAGAACTACAAAACATAAAAACACAAGAAACAGGTAAATGGTTTCTGACTTAATAAATCCTGTGAAGCAAATAAATATCAGGTAGAGCTCACTATTTTATGATTCTACTCACTTTGAGAGTAAAGCAAAACATTGGGAGTACACAGCATGTAAAAAGCATAAATTTCTGAATTTTATGTTTTCTGGTGCCGAGGGCTTTTGGCATGCTTAGAACCCATAAAGGAAGGTGACTTGTATATTGGAGTCTTGGGCAATTATTAAACGTTCATTTAAGTGCTTCAGAAAAGTAAAATTACTGAATCATGTTCCCATAAGAAGTCATGGTCCGTCTGTGAAAGCATGTATAGAATGAACTGACAACTTCTGAAATACAAAAATGAATAGAATGGAAAGGAGTGTTTTCTGGGAGGATGAAATGGGAGGAGGCTATGGACAGGAGTAGTTGGGTTGGAAATTTAGGGAAGACTGTAGTAATAAGCATTAAATTGTAAGAGTGCATTCATTTTGAAGAATGGTCAGGGCATTTAAGAAAATCAGGATAAGATTGACAAGAGTTTGATCAGGAAGAGCTCCATATATTCTGAGTGAGCATTTACTGCAGGATTTTGATTTTTTTTTTCATCTTTTTATCTTTTTGAGATAGGGTCTCACTATGTATGCAGTTCAAGTTGGCCTTGAGCTCACTTTGTAGCCCAGGCTGGTATCAAACTCACGATTCTCCTGCCTCTGCCTCCCAAGGGCTGGGATTACAGGCTTGTGCCATAATGCCCAGGAGTTTTGTTTTTGAGATAAAATCTTGCTACATGGTTCATGCTAGCCTTTCTGAACTCTGTGTAGCCCAGGTTGGCCTTGTGGCAATCCTCCTGCTGCAGCCTCCCAAGTGTTGGGATTATAGGTATGTGCCGTTACACTTGGCTACAGGATTTTAAATAGTGGAAGTAACAGTAAGTATTTTTAATTTTAAGATGACACCATTGGGATAAATTGGATGAGGTGATTTTATTGGTGGGAAGACTAGTCAAGCAACCTTGGCAGTAATTCTGATAACAAGATATTAAGCTAGATATCATTGAGTATGAAACGTTAAGTTCAAAAGTTAAACACAAGCTGTAGTTAGTAGTTAATAATAATAGCAAAAGTAGAAGGAATCAAGAATGATCCCTAAATTCCTGGTTTCTGGTGTCGTTCAAGTCACCAGAGATTTTTGAGAAAAATAATACATTCAGTTTAGAAGTTGCTGAGCTAAGAATACCTGTTGGCTTTGAGAAAGAAATATCCAGTAATCAGTTAAAAACAGAAGTCTGAAACCCAGGAGAGACATTTGTTTTTCTTTTAAGACAAAAGATGTTAATATGCAAGTAGTTTTTTCTGAAATAAAACCTTAGTATTCAATTTTAATTGCAGTGTTGGCACTTCGCAATAAACATTTAATTTTAAGACACCATTGGGATAAATTGGATGAGGAGATCTTCTTGGTGGGAAGACTAGCTAAGCAACCTTGGCGGTAATTCTGATAAACAATAAGATAATTTATTATCTTACTGGGTTTTGAGTCGCAGATTGGGCACTTTTTTCTGAGAGGTTCACCATCACTGATCGATTCTACTCGGTTAAACACGGTAACGGTACTGAGACATATCAATAAGATGCACTAAAGCCTTGTCTCCTCTGTTAGGTAGTGAAGCAAAGCCTTTGCACGAGCTCATTGGGCGGCTGCAGAAGGCGGTGTCTGAGGAATGTTCTGATGTGTCAAAGGTAAGATACTAAAAGTTAAATAGTTTTGGACAAGAGGTGCTAAATTTTAAGTTGGCTAGTAATTTGCTGAGCAGAATCATGCAGCTCAGTTTTCCTGTTTTCTAAAACTGCACTTAGATATGTGTGAAAGTGTGGACAGCTGTTTTGAAGAGAACAAGAAACATTACAGTAGCCATTGTTGATTTTCCTGTTGTCTGGTTTTTGACGGTCTGTAATGCTTTCAATCTTTTGTTTTTATTAGTTTTATACTACTCTGTTTTGTTTGAATTCATTGTGTGTAGAGATATGGACAACTATTTTGAAGAAAACAAGAGACGTGATGGTAGCCACTGTTGATTTCCTGTTTACTTGTTTTGAAATCTTGCGTTGCTTGCATTGTTTTGTCCTGATCTGCTGTCTTCTGTTCTGTTTTGTTTTGTTCTCTTTAAAATAAGAAAAAAAACAAAACACAACAAAACTGCACTTAGAAAGCATCCCTGAATATGGGTGTTCGTTTATGCATGTGTGTGGGTGGGTATTGGGGATTGAACTCAGGCACCACCCATGCTAGGTAAGTGCTCTACCACCAACCTAAGGATTTAGTTCCTCTTTTTGAGCTTACAATGACCATTAAAAATTTTCATGATAGTTTATAGCAACAAGAAAAAAATTTGGGGCTTGGGGGATGGCTCAGTAATACATGCTTGCCTACTGTGCAGGAAGCCCTGAGTTTGATCCCCAGCACAGCAAGGGAAAAAAGGAGAAGAAACTCAGGTGAATTATCTCACCAGAAGAACAGACACTAATCATTGAGGTGGCCATGCAGGAGCTGCTTAAGGAACCTAGTTTTTATGTCTGTAAATTAAATGTTTCTAAAACCAACTCTAATAAAATAAAATTCCATATTAGGGGTTACACTGAAAATTCAATAAACTTAGTTACTAAAAATACAATTTGTTAAGTAAATTTCAAGAAACCACAGTGGCAGCAATAATAACTTGGTTTAAAATCTAAACGTTACTGTTGGTTATTTTCAGTTGTGTGGCGGAAAAGGTAAAATTTATGTGGAGGGCTTATCAAATGATTATGGGGAATGAGTTATTTTGTTGGCTGAGAACAACCAGAAAAGTGTCAGATGTTTTTAGATTTTTTTTGCCTGTCTGCATAAACCACAGAAAATACACTCATGTGCTTTAGAAAGGTGTGTGGAAACAGTTTTCTTGATATAATACCTCTATAACTTACAGACTTTTTTCTTAATTATCTTTTTCTGGACGTCTATCCTTGTCCTGTAATGTTTTTCAAAAGTAGTTGATGTAGTAAGAGATGTATTAAGGAAACAGAGATAATATCAGGATAGGACCTCACTGGAAAGTAACAGATTAAAGCGCAGATACATTAGGAAGAAATAGAAGATTACAGTTGTTCTTCGAATTTTTTTCTTTTGGTACCGGCAGTCGAACTCAGGACCTTGTGCTTGCCAGGCAGGCGCTTATGCCACTGAGCTATACCCCCAGCCCAAAAATTACAGTTTGTGCAGCAAAAATTTATCAGTATTTTTCTTATGTAAGAATGATTTCAAGTCAGAAATAAACATTTACACTCCATTATTTTTTCAGCACATTGATGTAATACAATGGTGGTGAACCTTTGACACACATTTATTTTTCTTTTAAGATAAAAGATGTTAATATTTAATTTTTTAAAATGAAAACCTCAGTATTCAGGTTTAATTGCAGGGTTGGCACTTTCTGATAAATAAGTGGGTTTGAGTTGCAGTTTGGGTACTCGTCTCTGAAAGTTTCACTGTCACTGGTTTAGTATGTAGAAGAGTCAGTTTTGATTTTTCTGTGAAATTTTGACCACTTTTTGCATCTCTGAGAATAATGTTTAATGATGTTTAGAGTCAGAAATCAAAATTTATTTTCTTGAAATATCCAATTTTGCTGTTCACAGGCTTTATACAATGTCTTTGGTGAATGTTGTGCTCCCACTTTAAAATGTGAAGTTAATATGGAAGAGAGAGAGAATTCTGGTGTTTACACTTCTGAATATCAAGAACCAGTATTCCAGAATTATAGATACAAAGTTGAAGGTAATGAAAACTTAACCACACTGTTGAACAGTATTTAATTTTCTGAAATCAATTGTTGATAAATTTTACTTTTAATCATGATTTACTCAGCCAAGTTGAGTTTGTCACCTTAATATCTTGTCCTCTTTTCAGATTCATGAAATCTTATATTTATTATAGAGTGTTAATTTTTATAATCAGTAATTATGTTTTGAAAATAATTGAAGCTATATATGTTTCCTTGTCTATTTATCTTCTGTTCCTCTACTAATACCTTTTTTCTCATACTAATTCTTTCCTTTAACTTTTTTCCTTTAACTTTTTATACTGTAGTGCCTACTCTTTAAAAGTTATTGTAGTTTTTGAGTAAGTGTATGTCAATGGTATATCATTTTAAAACTGAATAAGGAGAAAAGGAGACACTAAGAAATTGCTTTCTTAATATAAATTTGGTATTCATTATTTTAACAAATTATAACCTTAATTAATTTTTGTTCTTTCACAGATAAGAATGTTTCTTCTTCCTATCCATTTGTATGGATAATGAACAAGCTGTACAAATTAATGATTATCAAAAAAATTAATGCATTTTAAAATGAATTTTTCAAATTAGCTTTGTAGATGTTTCATATTCATATTTTTATTTCTGTCTGCTACATATTTGAGGTTTACATCTAGTGTTTTTTTAAAGTTATAAGTAGATAGATAATATTTACTGAAAGATATGTACCTTGATTATGGAGTTAATTATTGTAATTGCTTGTTTATCATCTAGACTTTCAAGAAAACATGCAAACCCTTCTCAACAAAGTAGCAGAAGAATACAACAAACTCTCGATACTGCAGACACAGTTAAGCAAGGTCTGTGAAATGAAAGTATGTCATATAATATGTACATTTATTATGTATAACCTACTGTCTTGTAAACTGCATTATCCACCAAGAATTTCTAAATTAAATGAACATGAAAAAGATTAGTGAAAGTAACATATATGTATATACTTTTCCCTGCAGAGAGAAAGGAGCTGGGTCCTAGTATCTCCTTTAGGTTACACCTACCTAACTTCTTTCCATTATGCCTCACCTCTTAAAAGTTTCTCCAGCTTCTAAGAATGCCACAGCCTGGGGACCAGTGACCTTCCATATACATGTCTTTGGAGGCATTCAGTATCCCAGACTATAGCAGCTGCTTCTTTGTTCGCAGCTATAAAGTCTTATTTTTAATTGGATATCCCTACTCAAAAGTCCTTTAGGAGCATCTCGATCAACATACTAAAATTTGACTTTACCCAGTAATAAGGAGGCTAAAGGAGGAGGATCATGAATTTGAGGTCAGCCTGGGCTACTTCATAGCAAGTTTAAAGCTGGTCTAGATTATATTTAAAAATGTTGAGTTTATTGACTTAGTAACTTCTTTCCCTTAAACCAGCTTCTCTTCCTCTCAGTTTTGAAGAATGACATCCAACCAGAAATTTGAGGATCTTCATAGTCTTCCCTGTCCCCTAATTTTCCATTATGCAAAAATGTACTTCAAAGGGAATCCAAAAGAAGTGAAAGGCATACCTTCTCATTCAGTTATCCAGCCAGTACTTCACTTACTAATTATATGTCAAGTTATACCATGAATGAAGCAATATACAAAGAAAATGATGTCACTTGACTGACAATATTCATAAATGATTTCACATGTAAACTAATTCAAGGAATGTGGCATATGTTTATAAAACAGTTGCCCAAGGCAACATTTACTGAGTATTTAAAAGAGAAATGTAGATAAGTACATTTGAAATTAAGTAAGCAAGTAGATGAGTATAGGCTGAAATAATGCATTGGAGGAAGTAGGATTTGAAATGAACCACAAAGGATGTGTTGATTTAAATAAAGAAGGTGGAGGACAACTGCAGTTCAGGTGGGAGAAGTGATACGCTCAAAGTCTTAAAGTGGAAGTGTACTATATCTGTGGTGTATTCCTGAAACAGTAATGAACCCTAAGATTAAAGAGGATAGACTATAACAATCTTTCAGTTCTAGGCTGGACTTTTATCTTGTAAATAATTAACACCTGTGATCCTAGGGCAGATATAAAGTTGAACTTTTAGGAGAGTAATCTGGTGGCAAGTAGAAAAAAAGTAGGAATGTAGAAAAAAAAGTAGGGATGTAGAAAAAAAGTAGGGAAGTAGAAAAAAGGAGGGATGGTTTATAATAGTAGACAGAGCCATTCATCCCTGCTGTCCCACAGCCCAAGGCAGACAGCCTGCGATACTAGCTGATCAAAGGATCAGACACTGAGGAATATAGGTAAGGCTGACACCTGGGAACTGGTGCTGTTAGTCCAGGTGCATAACCGGCCTTAATACCTCAGACTGCTGCTAGACTCACTTTGAAAAACCTGGGACAGTGTCCTTGTCATCTTTCGATAGAGATGAAGCAGCTGATTACTGGGGCAAATTTCTTTCCAGTTCTGCAGGTGTTCTTTCCATTCAGTGTTCACTTGTATCCCAGTGAATTTATAGTCAGTAATTCCAGAGGTTCCCCCAGAAATCTGCAGAACAACATAGCTTTGAAATTGGGATCCATTAATGATCTTTATCCTGATTCCTTTGTTGATCGTAGAGTGGCCAGGTTCTCCCGTTTCAAACTAAACAACATTTCTGGTGAAAGCTGCATTTTCTATGGGAAAGAGTCACAGTTCTTCAAGATTATGCTGGCCTTATACTTTTATAGAAAAGGATCTCAAATTAGCCCTAGACTTACCCTGCCTTCAAAAAAGGTGTACAGGATGGGGATTTAGCTTGGTGTGAGCACCTGCCTAGCAGGCATGAGATGTGAGTTCGATCCTCAGTACCAAAAAACAAAACAAAACAAAGGTATGGAAAGTGAAGCAGCAAGAGTATTTAGAGGGGAGTGTTCTTTTACTAGGGATCTATTTGCCCACCATCATTTTTGTGGCATTGCTACACCTAAAAGAAAGAAAATTATAAAGATCAGAGCAGAAATCAGTGAAGTTGAGACTTTTAAAAAAAAAATTACAAAGAATTGATTAACTGAAGAGCTAGTTCCTGAAAGAATGAACAAAATTACCCACTCTTACTTAAAAAAAAAAAAAAGACCTAAATCAATGCAATTAGAAATGAAAAACATGAAGCCACAATGGACATCACCAGATTATTAGCTACTTCACAAACCTTTACAGCCATACATTGGAGAATTCAAAACAAATGGGTAGATTTCTAGATATGTATGAATTACTAGAATGATCAAGAAGATTTAAAAACCCTGAATAATCCCAACAGGCAGTGAAATTGAAGCAATAATAAAAAACCTATCAACTAAGAAAACCCAGGTCCTGATAGATTAGCTGTTGAATTCTATAGGGTCTTCAAGATAGATTTAACTCTGATAACCTCACACTTGTTAATGAAATCAAAAGAGAAGTACTTCCAAAATCATTCCTGGAATCTAAAGATACCCTGATTCCAAAACCGGAAAAGGACCCAGCCAAAAAAAAAAAAAAAAAAAGAGAACTACAGGCCAACCTCTTTAAAATGTAGATGCAAAAATCCACAAGAAGATACTGGCATATGATGCAGCAAATCATCAAAAAGACCATGTAGGTTTCATCCCTGGGATGAAAGGAAGGTTCACAATATACAAACTAATAAATGTAATATATCACATAAGCAGTAGTGAGGACACAATCACATGATCATCTCAGTAGATGCAGGAAAGGCCTTTGATAGAATCCAGCACCCATTCATGATAAAAAAAAATAATGATGAAAGTAGATATAGAATGCCCTTATGTCATTCTGATGAAAGCCATTTATTTTTATTTTATTTTATTATTTTTGGTACCAGGGATTGAACTCAGAACCTCATGTCTGCCAGGAAGGCACTTATACCACTGAACTAAACCCTGGCCCTATTTTTTTGAGACAGGGTCTCACTATGCAGTTCAGGCTGGCCTTAAACTCACTTTATAGCCCAGGCTGATCTCAAACTCACAAGGATCCTCATGTCTCAGCCTCCCGAGTGCTGGGATTAAAGGCATGTGCCACCATGCCCCGCTATGAAAGCCATTTCTGACCAACCTACTACCAACATTGTATTACATAGGGAAAAGTAGAGAGCTTTCTTTCTAAAATCAGGTACAACATTATCACCATTCCTATTCAGTGTAGAACTCAAAACGTTCGCCAGAGCAATCAGGCAACAGAAAGAATAAAAGGAATATGTATAGGAAAGGAAGAAGTCATGTTATCATTATTTGCAGATGACGTGATCCTCTGCATAGAAGACCCAAAAAATTCCACCAAAAGATTACTAGAATTAACCAAATTCAGCAATGTGGCAAGATACAAAATTAATACACAAAAATCAACAGTGTTGGTGTACACTAACTCACTGAGAAAGAAATTAGGAAAGAAGTCATACACAGTAACATTAAGAAAAATTAAATATTTAGGAATTAACCTAACCAAGGAAGTGAAAGACCTCTGCACTGAAAACTAAAGTATTCTGGAAAAGGAGATTGAAGGGGACATCAGAAAATGTAAAGATAACCCCTGTTCTTGGATAGGCAGAACCAATATTATCAAAATGGCGATGCTTCCAAAACTGGTACATAGATATAACACAGTCCCAATCAAGATACAAACAGTACTCACAGAATTAGAGAAAAGAATCCAAAAATTCATATGGAACCAAATGAGGTTGCAGAAGCAATCCTGCGTAACATAAGCAAAGCAGGAGACATCATAATCTGGGACTTGACGTTTCTGTTACAAAGCTTTAGTGATAAAAGCAGCCTGGTACTGGCACAATGACAGGAGGATCAGTGGAACGGAATAGAGGAAACAGAAACAACCCCAGACACATTCAACTATTTGACCTTTGACAAAATGGTTAAAAACATACATTGTAGGAAAGGTAGCGTCTTTGGTAAATGGTGCTGGGAAAATTGGCTATCCACGTACAGGAGATTGATTCTGGATCTATATATTTCACCATATAATAAACTAAAATCAAAATACGTTGAAGATCTAAATGTTAAAGCAGAAACAGTATCTACTGGAAGATAAAATAAGTAAAACTCCTATTTAAAGACAAAGCATAGGCAGAGACTTTCTGAACAAAACCTTAATGGCACAAGAAATAATACCAAAAATCAATAATAACAAAAAATGTACAGCCAGCCTGCAGAATGGGAAAATTGTTGCCCGCTCTTCATCAGATGGAGGACTATAATCCATTCTAAAATATATAAACAACTCAGAAATGTTAGACCACAAACTTAAAAGATTCAATCAAAATAAAGTACCCAATCAGAAACACAGGAAAGTGAAATGAATAGACACTTCTGAAGAAGAGAAAATGTTATACATCAGCAGAACCTGGAGAAGCTGTTGCTTCTATTGATGCATAACATATTACTATTATTGGTCTTTTTATTTAAATATAAATATATATGCATATATAATTTGAATTTTTTGGAAACTTTAACTGTGCTGTCAACTTTGGAAAAAGTTATCCCAGTTTACCGTGTTGAGTTGGCATTGTACAGAAATTAACAGCCATATTGGTCTACAAACGTTAAATTTTTTTGTCCATTTGTACAGGGGTAATGCACTATATTAAATACATAAGGCCTTAACCTATGTGTTTTGATTACAGAAACTAATATAGTATCCTGTAAATTAAAAAAAGTATGAATGACCAATAAATACATGAAAAAATACTGAACAACATTGTCTATTAGAGAAATGCAAATTAAAAGTGTTGAGATTCCATCTTATTCCAGAAAGAATTGCTGTCATCAAGAAACCAAATAATAACAGGTGATGTAAGGTTCTAGAAAAAAAGGAGCCCATCTGTATTGCTGGTGGGAATGTAAGCTAATATAAGTAGTGTGGAAACCAGTATGGAGAGTCCTCAAAAAACTAAAACTAGAAATTCCATTTGACTAGACTAATCCCCTTCCAGGTATCATCCCAAAAGAGTTAAAAGTTATCCATGTATGCTACCCATGTACAATGATACATGCATACACATGTGTACAGCAGCATAATTCATAATAGCCAAATATTAGAAACAACCTGTATGTCCATCAGTAGATGAATGGACAAAGAAAATTAATACTTTTTTTAAAATTTTATTTAAGAGAAAAAAGACATATAAGAAAGACAAAAAGCAAAAGAGACAAATGACAACAGCAAATCCACAACAGTAACATTGTATGTTTACAAAACAAGATGATAGGAACTTGATAATGGTTACAGTATTGCATATTGTTACCTTCAATATGGTTGTTTACATTAACAGATATAGACATGTACAATTGATCTAATCATATGAGTATTAACTGATCTTACTCAATAACTAATACATTCAGCAGTATAGTCATTTTAGTTATCTTACATATACATATATACGGATTTATATGTTTTTCCTTTTCCCTTCCTTCTTTCCTCCTTTTCCCTTTCCCAATTACTTTTGCTCTTTGAGCAGTTTTTTACCCTTACACAGTATTTATTGTAGATTTTGGATCATATATACTTTTTCAGTTTCTTACACTAGGGAGACAATATGGTATTTACACATGTGGGTTTGATTTATCTCACTTATGTGTATGGTCTCAGGTTGTGTCCATTTACTTATAAAAGTCTCAATGCAATCTTTCTTGATAGTTGAGTAGTACTCCATTGTATAAAAATACCACATCTTTTTTATCCATTCCTTGATGAATGGGCACTTGTGTTGTTTCCAAGATTTGGCTATTACAAATTGGGTTGCTATAAACATGGGTGCACAATTATCACTGTGATATGATGTCTTCAGTTCTTCTGGGAAAATGCCCAGAAGTGGGATAGCAGGGTCAAATGGGATCTCTAATCTGATCTTCTTTTATTTATTTATTTTTTAATTTAAGAGAAAATGGACACAGAAAAGAAAAAAATCAAAAGAGACAAACAAACAACAACAACAAATCCAATACAATAACATTATAGGTTTATAAAATGAGATGATAGGAATTTGACAATGGTTGTAACATTGCATATCGTTACCTTCAAAGGGGTTGTTTAGATTAACAGATATAGACATGTAAAATTGATCTAATCATATGAGTATTAACTGTTCTTTTTCAATAACTAATGCATTTAGTAGTATAGTCATTTTAACTATCTTATGTATACCTATATACAAATTTATGTCTTTTTCCTTATCCCTTCCTTCTTTCCTCCTTTCCCCTTATAATACCTCTTGTTATCTTCAAAATAACTGTCTATACCATCAGGCACAATACAGTCAAACAAAATAGTACAGGATAAAACCAATGAAAAGCAAAACAATGGAAGCAATATATAGTAAAACAACACTGATTACTTTAATGCCTCATGTTATCTTCTAAGCAGTTTCTATATCATCAGTCATAATACAATCAAACCAAAACAGGATAAAATCACTCAAAACAATGAAAGCAATATAGGGTTTCAAAACAAGGTGATCAGATATCAATAATGGCTACCATAATGTGTTTTGTTATCTTTGAAATAACTGTCTATGCCATCAAATATAATAAAATTAGGCAAACCGAAATAGAATAAGACCAAACTAAACAGCTCAATGAAAACAGTATAGGACTCAAATCCTGATGATTGATTAACAGTGGCCACTGCCTGCCCTTTTTAGACACTTCCTCTCCTTTCATTTTTACAATATGTATTGTGTATTTTGAATCCTACTAACTCCTTTAGTTTTTTTGTACTAGGGAGATAACATGATGCTCACCCATGTGGCTCTGGGCCATTTCATCCATAAACATGATCTTAAGCTGTATCCATTTACTTACAAGAGGCTTGAGGTTATTTTCCTTTATAACTGAGTAGCTTTCCATTGGATAAAACTGCCATATCTTTCTTGTCCATTATGTAGCTAATGGGCAAGCTACCCCCACTTTTTTCTGGTTCCCTGTCACATACAGCATTGTTCTCTCTCCTTTGACTTTCAGTCTATGAATCCCCTTTCAAGTTTAATGTGTTTCTTTTGTAAAGCACATTGATGGATCCTGTCTCCTGATCCACTCTGCCTGTGTTTCTTTCCATTGGTGGACTGAGGCCATCTACATTAATGGTTAAGGCCAACATGTACTGCCTCATCTCCGCCATACCACTTTCCTGCAGTTGGCTGCCCACCTTTCCTCTCTACTCAATTGTCTGCCCCTCTCGGCGATATCCCTCTGCCACTATTTCTGGAGCTGTGGTCTTTTTTATTTCTCTCTAGAATGTCCTTCAGTGTTCTTTGTAGGGTTGGCTTGGTGGTCATAAATTCCTTCAGTTGTTCTTTGTCATGGAAGTATCTTGTTTCTCTGTTAATTTTGAAAGATAGTTTTGCAGGATGTATCAATCTGGGTTGGAAATTGTTTTCTTTCAGGACTTGAAATACTTCACTCCAAGCTCTTCTTGACCTGGTGGTTTGGGTTGAGAAGTCTGTTGTGATTCTGATGGGTTTTCCTTTGTAGGTGATCTGTTTCTTTTCTCTAACAGCTTTTAATATTCTGTTCTTGTGTCAAATTTCTGGGATCTTGATTATTATATGTCTGGGTGTAGATTTATTTTGGTTATGGCTAGCTGGAGTTCTATATGCTTCACTTATTTGAAAGTCACTTCCTTTTCCCATGCTTGGGAAGTTTTCTGAAATTATTTCTGCAAATAGGCTTTTAATTTCATTTGTACTGACCCCTGCTTTTTCACTCACACCTTTTATTCTTACGTTTCTTTGGGTTGTCTTGCAGCCATTGTATTGTTACTTCCAGGTTCCTTGTTATTTTTAAGAGATCTTTCATAATCACAAGCTGCAAACCTGTCTGCAAGGTTTGAAAGTCTATCTTTAGTTTCTTTCAAGTGGTTTTGCCAACTTTCATTGGAGTTTTTGATTTCCTGGTTATCTCTTTGAATCTGTTTCATGTATTCTAAATCTTTTTTGTATTGTTCATTCAAGGTTTCCCTCGTTTTCCTATGGTCCATTTTTTCATCTGTGTCTCCTTTAGAGTTGCCTAGCAGTTCTTTTATTATGTTTTTCATTTCTTCTTTTAGGTGAGTTAATATTTCTGTTCTAATTTCTTTTAAAGCCTCTTGAAGTTGTTTCTTTACTTCAGTTGTCATCACCTCAGAAACTTTAGTTGTGGGACTCCGGACTTCTTCTGCGTTTGCATCTCCTGGACTTGCGCTGTTTGGATTGGAGGCCAGAGACTGCCTTTTGCTGCTTCTTTTTTTTTTTTTTTTTTTTTTTTTTTTTTTTTTTGCAGCACTGGGGATTGAACTCACAACCTCGCACCTGTCAGACAGGCACTTAAGTCACTGAGCCAAACTCCCAACCCTGGTTTTTTGAGTCAGGGTCATACTGTGTAGCTCAGGCCAGCCTTGCACTCATGTTGTGGCCCAAGCCGGCCTCGTACTCACAACACTCCTCCTACCTCAGCCTCCCAAGTGCTGGGATTAAAGGCATGTGCCACCACACCCAGCTTGCCTTTTGCTTCTTTGTCTTGACATATTCCTGGATTCTTCTGGGCAAATGGGTACTGGGGATGCAGGCACTCCTCACATGGGCCACAATTTCTCTGAAGTGAGACTGGTTCTTCTAGCCAGTGCTGATTATGGATATCTGATGGTTGCCACTGGGGGCGCTGTTGCGGCGCTTGCCGCTGCCTTTCCCCACCCTGCCTTGGCTCCCTGATGGCTAGTACAGTGTGTGCAGGAGTGGGGATGCCGCCCATGAACCTGGGCTGGTATGCCAGTCACCTGCGGACTCTCCACCACCACCTGTGGAGCGTGCATGGAGCTGCCATCTCCAGACTGAGCCGGTCACCCGCAGGGACCCTCCGAGGTGGCCCCCAGAATGTGCGCAGGGGGCAGGGCTCAGCCTGAGCAACCTCCACGGGTCTGCACCCAGCTAGGAGTCCACAGCCCAACTCCAAGATGTCTCCCAGCCAATCTCTTTCTCTCGCGGGAGGCTGAAGACCTCTGCACACTCAACCGTCAGCCAGTTCAGTCCTCCAGGTCTGCTCCCCCTGTCCACTGCCACTCTCCTCCAATGCTGCCTCTCAGCAGAGGCCTGCGGGGTCGCTGCTGCCACAGCACCTTGATCATACATCCCCAGGTTCCAGCGGGTCCTCTCACACAGTAGGTCCGGCTCAGGGCAGAGGCACCGCCAGGTACCACTTTCTTTGTTTAAGTGTTTCTTTTTACTCTTTCTGTGGGCTTCAGTTCTCGCTTTAGATTCTTCCTGGGTCCAGAGGACCCACTTGCTTCTTTCTTGTCTTCCCCGTGTTACTATATTCCAGCATCTGGATGCTATCTCTCAGGGAGGATGTTTACTCTGCTGCTTACTGTTCCACCATCTTGTTCTTCTTCAGAAAGTTAATACTCTTAAGTACACCTAGAGTACTAGTGTGCCATTAAGAAGGATATACGAGTCATTTGTAAGTGTATAGAAAATAGAGATGTGCCTTAAGACCATGATATGATATGAAATAATTCAGACTCAGATAAATTTCTCTTGAGAGACTGAAAATGTAAATAAAGAGCAAAATAAAAGACAAGAGGAAGTAGGGAGATCTTTTTCAAATGGGGAAGGGATCAAGAGATGGAAGGAGAGGGAGCAAAGGGAGGGAAAGAATTAAAACCTCTCCTCAAGGAATGTAGTCATCATGTACTGTAACATGTAGTAATAAATGAAAACTTAAAACCAAAGGTTAACATACAGTTATATTTAAGCCTAAGATGTTTTATGGCAAAAGAATACAAAGGAAACTCAGCCTTGGAAAAGTTTGAAATGCTGCACGGGACAAACTCTGGAGGAAATCAGGCACAAACTTTCTCTCCTAGCAGATTTATAGGACATTAATTCCTCCAGCTTAAGTTTGACAACATGTGCAAAATATTGTCTGCCAAAGAAACTTAACTACGCTCAGTAGTCCAGTTTTTCTATCATGTACCAGTTAGTTTACACCGTCTTTCCAGTATATACCAAAATCTAGACTTCCAGAAGCGAAGCATGTGTTCAGCACACACCACACCATGTGGTCAGCCTAGGCATGCTAAGCCATGCTTACCACTTAGGTGAGGTTTTATGTTAATGTAAGGAACTGTTCACTAGCAAAGTTTACAGACTCCAGCAGACCTTTCTAAAGATCATCCGTCTCAGGACTGCTATGTTAACTCTTCTGTAAAGAGCGAATTTCACATTTAAACAAAATTAGCTGCAGTTGCAGAGGCATCCTGGAGTCTGACTGAATCAGAGTCAGGACTGCAGTACCTCACTGAAGTACTTAGTTTTCCAAATGAATTATAATCTTTACAACCGTGGGCTTTTTTGCATGCTGTTCTTTCTGCCTGATTCTCTACATCCTACTGGAATCTGTTGGTTTGTACTTGTTACAGTTGGTTCAGACGTTACTCCCTTGGTCATCTTTTTGACTTTTTCCTAGACTTAGACATTTCTTCTTTTGATCCCTTAGCATCTGTAAGCTTAAATACTTGATAATACTTTTGTCTTTCATGTTCTCACAGTTCCTCCTACACACTTTCATTTGTGCCACTTTCTTATGCTATCGTAATTACTTGTTTACTCTTTTGCCTGTCAGTGGTTTCTAAACCTTCAGAATAGGGGAATCTTCTTTTTTTGTTTTCTCCTCTTGGCACAGTGCTTGCTTAGCCTACAGGAAAGGCTTCATGAACCCTTACTGAGTAAGTTAGGTGAAAATACAAAAATGTTAAGAATTTATCTGAATTTTCTCTTGGAAATAAGAGGGAAAATCCCCTGTTGAAATATACCTGGAAGGTAAGAGTAGGGCAGAGGATGGATAATTGATGAACAGTGACCAGTTGAAACAGTCTTCATGGGAAATAGCTTTTATTCTGCTACTCATCTGCTATGCTAGTATCCTTTGTTCATGTGATGTAGGGAGTTCAAGCTTTCTCCACTTTGTAATTTAGACACACTTCTTTGTTGAGCTTTATTTCCTCCTTTTTATCCAAATTAAGCCCTTGTGAACAGATCATTGTCTTCACCACTTACGCATAGGCCTTTTCTTTTTTTTTCTTTTCTTCTTCCTCCTGTTTCTCATGGTCTTATTCCTCTCCTCCTCCTTTTTCTTTTTTCTTTTTTGCTTTTGAGACAGGTTCTTGCAGTGTAGTTCAGACTGATCTTGAACTTGCTTTGTGGCCCAAGCTGGCTTCACACTGGCTTTTGCACAAATGCTCTTACTCGTGAATTTGGTGTTAGATTTTTTTTCAGTTTGGCAGTAAACACTTTATAAAGCTCACAGAATCAAGTTATTGTGGATGAAGAAGTGAGGTGACAGAAGTCTGAAGGTAGGAACAGCAAAGTAATCCAAAATTTCCACAGATCTTCCATTTCTTCATACATTTCAAGAGAAAGCATCGCTAATTAAAGGAGAATTGTTTGAAGTGCAATGATTAGTTAATAGATTTCTTGCTCTGTTTTCTTTCGCATCAGAAAGTCTAAAGCAGTGGTTTCCAAATGCCAGTTTTTAGGCTGTGAGTCTCAGAGTTGTCTTGTTAAAAACACAAATTTTTAGGTTCCATCTTGAGTCTTAACTCTCCGGATGTACAATCCAGGAATCTTTAATTGTGAATACACATACACACACACGTGCGTGTGCATATTTGAAAGCCCCTGAACCACTAACCTCGAAGAAACCAGAAGCTTTATAGGCTGTATCCAATACCAAATGAACAACTCCAAAAGAACACATAGACCCTGAAAAAAATAGGGATTAACAGATTACTTGCAAAGAATTATGGACATTCTGTATTTTGTCCTCCTCTACTACCACAAAAACCTCTGTTGAGGTTCCATCAGCAAGTACCTATGGAACATCAGTCCTACAGAAGCAGAGTGAGCCAAAATTAGATTAAATCTCAAGGGTTTGTATAGAACGTACACTAAAGCGCGTTTCCCTCTACTAAGGTACACACTAAGGCACATTTCCCCATAGTAAGGTATAAAGTATTCATTTAACAAATATTGAGCACCTACTATGTGGAGGAAATATTATAGATACTTAGAATATAACAGTGACTTCAACGGACAAAGAACCTACCTACTCTTCCACAGTTTAAAGTCCTTCCTTGAGACAAACAATAAACAAAATAAGAACAAATAAAATCCCTTTCAGATTTATAGGCTTTTATATATGTGGATGTATAGAATATATGCAGTGTTTGTATATCATGTAAATAACAAACAATGTGTGTATATGCTTAAAATGGATCATATTAATACAGAAAAAAATGAAAGGCTATAGGCTAGGGGACGATTTTAATTTCCAGAGGATGATCAAGAAAGGTCTTATGAGACCATGTCATTTATTTTTTTATTTTTTATTTTTTTTTTATTTAAGAGAGAATAGATACAGAAGATAGAAACAAAAATCAAAAAAGACAGACAACAACAACAGATCTGATACGATAACACTGTAGGTTTACACACTGAGGTGGTTGAAGTTTGACAGTAGTTACAATATTGCATTTCGTTACCTTTATAGGGGTTGGTCATATTGACAGATATAGACATGTAAGATTTATCAATTCAGGTATATTAACTTTTCTTTTTCAATAGCTATTGTATTTAGCAATATGGTTTTTTTTAGCTGTCTTTATGCATATTTATAAATTTATGTCTTTTTTCTTTTCTCTTCCTTCCTTCCTTTCCCCTTAGAATACCTCTTGTTATCATTGAAATAACTACCCATAACATCAGGTCTAATATGATCAAGCGAAATAATTCAGAGTGAAACCAATAAAGCATATAAGAATGGTCATACATAAGAGAAACAAAAAACTAAAGAGATCAGCAAACAACAACAACATATCCGATACTGTAAAATTATAGGTTTAGGAATTTAGATGGTTGGAATTTTACAGTGGTTGCAACATTGTATATTGTTACACTTAAGGGGGCTGTTCAGATTGACAGGTAAAGACATGTAGGATTGATCTGGTCTTATGGATATCAGCTGTTCTCTCTCGCTAGTTAATGCATTTAGTAGTATAGACTTTTAAACTATCTTATGAATACCCTTATATAAAACTATGTCTTTTTTTTCCATACCTTCCTTCCTCGGTTCCCCTTGTAATACCTCTTATTGTCTTCAAACTAAATGCCCTTACCAATTGGCCAAATATAGTCGAACAAAATAGTACTGAATAAAACCAATAACAAATAAGATA